>OX393570.1:20429174-20459174 GCA_947652115.1 Blastomussa wellsi | reverse complement strand
GTGAATCGTGATTTGTTCTTTGGATTCTGCACTGTTCCGTGCATCGTGATTAAAGTGTATTCCGTGAGTCCTTGGCTGTAAGTCGTGAATAGATAAGAAATAAATCGTGAATGTCTAAAGATGAGTTCGTAGGTGAAACCTGCATGGGTTAAGATATTTTCCGTGAAAAGCCCGCCCCCTTGTCCCCCCCCCCCCCCCCAATAATCCAAGTAATATCTCTGTTTAACTAAATAACCTGTTGTTTTCGGTATGAACTGAGTCTGTTAAACCATATAACATCGATGTTTTTCTCAAATGGAAATAGAAATATGACAAATATATAAATCTCCCAACCAGAATGTTGGCTGAGGAACAGACCTCTTTCACATTTATCCACGCAAGAGCAGCTTTCATTTTCACTTGGCTTCGCATTAGTACGCTAAGTATTTGCTTTAAAAACTCGATCTATTTTGTAATTCCATCAGAACAATCGAGATACACGCTTTGTTTGTGTCTTTCGTGGTTGACCAGAGTGAGCAGTTGGGTTTTATTCGCCGGTTAGCACACTCAACTAAAAATTGCTCGAAAGATTCGGAACACAACGCTGTGCAACATCGCGGAAAGAGTCAATTACAGCGCACGATCCAATGCGCTGTGTGCTAACGAGAGAGCGAAAACTCTTACCACTTTTGCTGTTTTTTGACAGGTAAAACTCCTAGCTGGAGGCGAGATTTTGGGTGAAGGCGTTTATCCCGTGAAGGCGACTGTGATGGAAGGGGACCTTCCAATAAATACCAACGCTTGTGGTAAATAAGATGACCTCGCTCAAACTGAGCCCTTCACTGACTTTACTAAGTTAAGAATCACTACAGCGATTTACAGCATGTCCCACTTGTATTTACTTGTAGTCTTCGCCTGTTATGGTATGCAGGACGTTAGTCGAACTGTTACTTAGTTGAGTAATAATAGGCGATCCTGTCGATGCGAGAATTTCAGCGGCAAACAAAGGGGGGGGGGGGGGGGGGGGTGGGGAAGTCCGCCGCTGAATATAGGCAAAGATTAAAATAAATATTTTCTTCTTTTTGTTATAGGAATCTTTGCCTGGTGGTATGAGATGGGTGACGTCGGCAAGGGACTCATCATTGGCGGCTCGATTCTCTTCGTCATTATCGTGGTTGCGTGTTGCTGCTGCTGCTGCTGCTGCAGGTCCCGTCCTTCAAACCAAGGGACCGTCATCGTGCAACCTGTTGCTGGCCCTTCTGTCATGGCAACCAGCACCAATAGCACCGTTCCTATGCGACCACTGGTCAACGAAATTTGAGCCGTTTTTTTTTTTCGTTACTGAAACCAATCACGTGGCTAGAGCTTTTATTCCTTACTGCGCATGAGTGAAAAACGTAATCGCCGGTTATTGCGAACAGAAGCTCTCGGTGCGTATTGGTTTCCAAACTAAACGTGCGTAGTGTTATTCCTTGTTATTCCTTAGCTTCTCATTTGAGTTTTTCAGGGTAATGCTCCATATACCAAGTCAATGTATGCACTATTGCGTCGTTCTATTGTGTGAGGTCTATTGTGCTATTGTTTAAGGGCTAGGCCTCTTTGTTGTGTTCTTTGTGACGTACTTCGGGACTTGCTATTGACTTGGTAAATGGCGCTCGACCCATTCTACACTTCTTTTACAGGGACGGCGGAGCGTATTTTAAAGTGGGGGGCTTGAAAACGAGCGCCAGCGGCGCGGTTTTGTAAGGGGATCTGGGGGTCCTCCCCCAGAAAATTTTGAAATCTAGAGGCTCGGAAATGGTATTTTCAACGTTCGCTATGAGATATTTCTTAAAAAGAGACAAACTGGATAAATGTAAAATGACAAGTACTTTTTGTGCTACAGCAATATTTTGGAAGTTTTGTAAGCTTGATACATATTTTTCAGCCTTCCACGATATATCCCGGCTTTAGTACACTAACCAGGGTTTTTACACAGGCGCCACGTGTGTGGAAAGAATGCGCGTAAGGAAGTACGTAACCACGAAAAGTTTCCGACAGGTTTTGAACAAGGTTGTAGCTTTGTAAATTCTAAATGAAGCAAGTAGGATTCAAGCACTTGTTTCATCTGGTTAGTGCCCTATGTATTTTACGTCTTCTCAAATAACTACTATACTGAGCATGAATTGAATTAACTTTAACGGAAGTATATTGTTTGCCAATAACCTCATCTCGGGGGTTAATCTGTGGATAATCGGACTTTTTCCGTTTACGTTTTCCTTTTTCTTTAGTATTCTTTTTTCATTATTTCTTCATACGAACACCCCCCCCCCCCCCGGCTCCGCCGTCCCTGTTTTAAAGGAGGTACGTCACGGTTCATGCTTCTTTAAAAAATTAGCCTAAATTTTTCAAACTTGCCATTTGCAATCCATCTCAATCTTCTCCATCCTTACCCATCCTTGTTCCTTTTTGGTTTACTATCACTTCTTTAGTGTTTTCCTTCTTTTCTAAACTATTATTTAACAGTTTCCTACATTTTCAGGGTTATTTGGATTGTGACAAAACATGACTCAAAATATCGTGCCGTAGCTCCTTTTAATCTCTGATGACATGACTTTTACTGGTCTAAAGCTGAGTTGCTGCTTCTTTTTTGAATGGCTACTAGGCGCCTAAAGCGTCCACTAGTTTTTCTGCAAGACGTGTTGACAATTAGGGAACTGGTCAAAACTATATTACATGCTAGGGACCCACCACAATAAGTCGAGACTACTGTCTCTTCCTATAGCCCCCTCCCCCTTTCCAGATATCCATGGCATCTTCCATAGCCCCCCTCCCCTTCTCTTAACAGTGGCCCCACTTTCATCATGGGGAGACCCATGGTATCTGCTATGACCCCACCTCCCTTGATAGGAGACCCATGGTATCTGCTATGACCCCACCTCCTTTCAAAGGAGACCCATGGTATCTGCTATGACCCCACCTCCTTTCAAAGGAGACCCATGGTATCTGCTATAACCCCACCTCCCTTGATAGGAGACCCATGGTATCTGCTATGACCCCACCTCCCTTGATAGGAGACCCATGGTATCTGCTATGACCCCACCTCCTTTCAAAGGAGACCCATGGTATCTGCTATGACCCCACCTCCTTTCAAAGGAGACCCTGGTATCTGCTATAACCCCACCTCCCTTGATAGGAGACCCATGGTATCTGCTATGACCCCACCTCCCTTGATAGGAGACCCATGGTATCTGCTATGACCCCACCTCCCTTGATAGGAGACCCATGGTATCTGCTATGACCCCACCTCCCTTGATAGGAGACCCATGGTATCTGCTATGACCCCACCTCCCTTAAAAAGAGACCCATGGTATCTGGTACAGCCCCCCCCCCTGCCCCCTTACCAATTAAAAGTTATGAGTTTTCACTGTTTTTTTTTTGTTGGAAAAAAATGAAAACTAATTTTTATGAGTTGGGGACCACTTTGAAATATTTAGGAGGCAAAAGACTCTTGGGGAAAAAACCTACTTTCATACCCTGTGTACATGAGAGTATAAACAACCTTTTGCATCTATATGAAGTTATGTTTTATTATACTGCTTCGCAATGATGCATCATTGTAATGATGTTGGATATAATTAACTTAATCTTCGAATATTTATACAACGATTTGCCAATCACTTGTTTGCACATGAATTTATTTTTAATACTATACCGGTCCTCACCCTAAGGCGATACATTAACATCATCATATCTAACATCGATAAACAAAACTGATTATTTGATAATGTTACTATACAATTAGCAGTAGCTATCAATTGCTAATCCTTCACTAGCTGTTCCATATTGGAATTGAAGGGCTGCCCCGTACGCTTCCTTTTCATCTTAAGATATGTAAACCAGTGTAACGTTTTAAGGCGTTATTAGAATTGAAAGTTAAACAAAGCAATTGCAATATGTACAGTGATAACAGAACCTTCTCAATGTAATTAAAAATGTCACAGAGTTAAAGTTTCCCTGTGCTCTCGTGTGACAATAGTTACGTTTTCAGTTTGGCATAGATTTGTTACACACGTATGACTTTTATAATCCTCTACCTTGTTTACCAAGTTATAATTCTTATTCCTCACATGCTACTGATACATCACAAAACTTGGCAACACGGTTACATGTATAGCATTAGATTCGGGATTATTGAAAGCAAATTTCAATAAAACATGTTATTTATTCTAAACAATTTCCGATTTTTTGATCCCTACAAAGTTGCGCTTTGATTTCTTTTCATTAGCAATTTCACTGGAGTTAAGTGAGACGCAGAAGGTCAAGAGAAATTGAAAAAAATGAAACAGCAAACTTTGCAAACGTCTGTAAACTCCTTAAATGTTTCGTAACTAAAGTTTTGGTATTTTGTAAAAAAGCGACTCTCAAACTTGGTCATTTTGCAAATTAAACGGTTCTCTTTCGAGAATATATTCGTTTGGGTGTTTACCCATAAGAGACCACATGTTAATATTCCCCTGTGTATTTATATTTCTTTTTAACTGCTAACCCTAGCCTTGAGATGATACATTAACATGGTTGTGACTCAAACAAAGAATTTAACTCCCAACTGAGAAAGTTGTATTGGGTAAACATTTCGTCCAAGTGAATAATATAATAAGGTCTATTTTCGATGGAAAGTGCGCATGACTAACAAAGTAGTCAGTGCTTTTACGAGGATTCTATAACGGTGTTTATGACGGAGGAAAGCAACAAGAAATCTTCAGTCAGCCCGGTATTACTCTGAGCTGTGCTTTGGGCCTCCTGAATCGGTTTTGGTGGAAGCCACTTCTTTTCTCGAGCCCTCGCAAGCCGCTCTTTCACGTCTTTGGTACTTCCACTTGTTGGTAAAGAGTGGACGTCTCTGAGCTCTTTTTCCACGGAAACTCGGTTCATTTTCTCAATTTCTCTTCCTACGATGACTTGACATTTAGTTGAGTGTTCCATAATTCGTGAAACTAAGTCGTATTTGACTCCTGTCACTCTCCACGGACAAACCACATTGCAGCAACTGCAGATTTCTCTAAGAGTCTCTGTTAACCTCGGAATTCTTTCACTGTGAAGTTTATCGGGAGACAACTTCTCATTCAGAGAAATTGGCAGCTTCTGCCTTTCCTTTGCTTTCTCCTTTTCTAAGTGCTTTCTTACTTCTTCTTTTAGACTTTCCTCAGGACAGGGAAACACCTTCTGAAAATCTTCCATATCCTTTTCAGTCAAGCCGTGTCTGTGCGTAAACACAACTTCAAGAGCATTCGATGGTAAAAAATAGTCCATTTGACGATAGCGCTCTTCATCTACAGGAATTTCTGCGAATAGGTTAAGGCCAGCTAGTCTGATTTCCAATGCTTCCTCATCATTCAAAAGTTCTTGTACCAATCTTGAATTTTCGTAGTGTTTTATGTTCGTTGTTGATGGTTTTGGTGTCTGGGGTACACCAAGGGGCAACATTCTTGTGCCACAACAATTTGTATCACCGCATGCTCTTCTTTCCTCGTAGTAGCCACTTGTTGAAATTTGAGCATGTTGGTCATACCATTTGAGGTTTTGACGGATCCAATCGAATCTTTCGGATGTTTCCTTGTCCTCTCTACTAGCTTTACAGTACGCTTGGATATCAGCCTCCAGAAGGTGAGACAGTGGAAGTTGATAAAAGCTCAAAGGAGTTTTGGCAAAAATGGTTTTGCCAAAACAGGGAAAGCCATTCCATCTACTGGCTAGTTCTTTAGCCCCGTACCACATATTCATTTCTGCCAGGAACTCATCGCCTAGTGAGGTGGCTATGCTTTTAATTTTCTTAATTTCATCTTGGTCAACAGATCTTTCCTGCAAGTCGCCTTCTAGCTTCGTTATACAATCTTCAGCAGTCTTGAAGGTGGTATTTGAGATGGAGGATCCTATTGAAGCAGCACGACCCAACATTGAATTTCCCCTCTCTGCTTCATTAGCCACACTGTCCCTTTCCGCTCTTCTTTGGATACAAGCATGGGCGTTCAATTCCATGCGGAATTCTATTGCTGCTGCGATTTTTGTTGCAAGATTCGACTGCTTCTGATCTGGTCCTCCATCTACTAGGCGATAGTTAAAAGGCCTTGGTTCGCAGGCTAAATAGATTTCTCGTCCGTCGGCAAGGCATTCATAGCTTGACAACAGCTCTATGACATCCAGAGATGAGGCAGAGGCTTGATCAATGTTGTCCTCAAGGAAAAGATCCTCACTTAACTCCAGGCGTTCTGCAATTTCCAACATTAAAGATGCTCCATTCATCTCCCTCAAGTAAACCATCTCTTTATTGGCGTTTGGGCCAATTGAAAAGTCATCCATCAGTTTAGTAGTTCTTTGCAAACAGGACAATCCATCTAGTGTTACATAACTTGTGCCTAGTTCATTTAGCGGGAAACCGCTTGTCCTAATGATGACATGATCAATGACTCTTTGGAAAGCATTAATGAATTTAATTCGACCCACGTTCTCTACTTCAAATGCACATTCTTCTAATCCATCTTGTGTGAGAGCGTTTTTCATAGCGAGCATGAGTTCATACGCCTCTTGTTCCGTTCCAGTCGCCAAATCATTGACTTGAATGGATAACTGCTGCAGCCTTTCTTTTTGTAAGGTATGTAGAAGCTTCTCCAACATTTGTGACGGATTCTTCTCGTAAATCGGAATAAGGGACAGTGGTGGGGTTGGCACTTGGATAAGACGTCTTGACAAACTTCTAAGAAACGTGGATAGTTTCGATGCCTCTGTTGCATCAACGTCGGTCACATAGTTTTTCAGGTTGTCTTTTCCTTTAACAGACTGCAGCCAAGAAAGTATTTCTCCAAGTAGGTATCGGAGTGAAACTGAGGGAACATCGGTGTGAGCAAGTGTCATTTTCATCTTTACTTCCTCGTCGCCGAACCGCCGAAGTTGATAGCGCTCATTCACATGCGTGAGTGCTCCACTAGAGTATTCAAATTTTGGAGAAACGATGACGGCCAGTTTTGTCCCTGACCAACACACAGACTCGCGTCCACTATGACTATCCACACTGAATGTCTTCTCTATGAATAGATTCGTGTTTGGAACTATTACATCTCTTCCTGAGTGGTAGTCGTGGCAAGGCAGCGCTTGAAGTGGCACAACCTTGTCATCAACAGCCTTGTCCCTTTTGGTACAATCCGAAGAAACTTCATCCTTTTCTTGCAAGGGACTCCATCGATCATCTTCACTAACGTAACTCATCCATGACCGACCGACTTTGAATGAGTTTTTCGATCCCAGAATGACTGGAGCCTTTGCATCGGTGCTGTTAATTGTAGAATATTCACGGAGATGAGGGAATCTTTCGTCAAAGCGAAATGGCCTTCTTTGCTCCATTTTTGCAAATGCTCTACAATACTGAATGTTGACAGAAGGAATGCTGGTACCTGTGTCTGGTACTTTCCCAAATTTTATTTTCGCCTCGTTGAA
The DNA here is from genome assembly GCA_947652115.1 of Blastomussa wellsi. NCBI lineage: Eukaryota > Metazoa > Cnidaria > Anthozoa > Scleractinia > Plerogyridae > Blastomussa > Blastomussa wellsi. The sequence goes on along the minus strand of OX393570.1, from coordinate 20,451,725 downwards.
ATAGTGTCGGCTGTTGTTGTGGCCTGAATGAGGTGCTAAACATCTTCTTTTCACTGTGGAAATGCTAGCTGTAGGCATTCCAGTTTCTCTAGCAATTAAATTGTAGTGTTCGCGTAAACGTCCTGCTGAGAGTTTCTTATTTGTTTCTACGGATTCCTTGACGGAAGCGATGTATTTCACGTCATAATGTCTTTTAGAGTGCGTGAGATGACCTGAATCGGAACTTGTAGCTGAAATTTCAACGATAGTTTCCAAAATCTTGGGATGGAAGTCCATTCTTGGCCTATGGGCGAGCTCTGACTTTTCCCTTGCGAGTAATTTACTTGCACAAAGTTTCTTCATAACTAGTTTGGCCTTTGGCAGTAGCTTGCTGTCCGATCGCCCAGGGTAGCGGGACCTCACCATATCAAACGCCTTTCTCCACATTTCAGGAAGCACGGTTTTTGCAGCGGACACTTTATCGGTTGCTCTTTCCATGGACTTTTTGCTGAAATTAAGGTGTTTCCGAAGATTGGAGTCTGAGAATCCAGCGCTCTTTAGAATAGCTTTTCCAATCATTTTGGATTTTTCGTCTTCAAAAAGTTTAAATGATTGTTTCATTTCAGAAAAGTTTGGGTCTAAGGTGTGACGAGAAAACTTTTGGGCGATCTTGTTTTGTATTAGTGCCGCTCTTTCAAACGCAGATTTTTCCGAATCTTGTTTTAAGATGACAAGAGTTAATTCCTTCCTCAAGGATGGCTCTGTTCCTTTGGGTGAATCTTTAATGTAAACCGGTAATGCGTTGCTTCCTGTTAGGAATGACCGTTTAAGATGCTTCCGGAAGGCAAGGGCCTTCTGGTACGTAACAATCCCTATGGCATCTGTCACTTCCTCAACCGTCATCATCTTAGATGGCGAAGAACTTAGATGTTTAACTATTCGCAGGCGTTGTTCAATATCACCCGAGCAATGTGTCCTTCTAAGTTTTTCTTCTGCTTCCTTTTCAAACTCCCTCACAGTCTTCGTACACGACGAGATCCAAAACCCTTCGTATTGAGTACTTTTACAATCCGCAAGGGCGGCGATACGTCTTTGTTCCTTGCTGGGTCGTAAAGCAGACTTTTCTTTGGCTGATTCTGACGGAAACAACGAAAACAACGATTTGTTGGATCCGCCAACACAATCAAGAATGCTGCTGGCTATCACTTGCGAGCCAAGTGGTCCCTCGTCGAACAGATCAGCCGCTCCAGCTGTGACTTTTTCCCATCGTTTTTTGTCGATCAAAGCCAATGCACACAAAAGAAGACCGATGCAGCAATTTCCCACCTCTGAAAATACAATTAGGATCAAAATAAATTTAAAACTAAGCAACAAATATTGATAAACATGTTAAAGTGAAGCTGCAATGAATTACCCGAATAGGCGCCAACCCAACTGTCGAATCAACACGGGGATGAACCCTATTCCCCAACGAAATAATCGTAAAGAAATATACCGTGTAGATCCAAAAGTAACGATCCCCCGATACTAACGTCAAAAAGGTTGTGGCCGCTAATTTTTCCCGAAAGTAGCGACAGCTTCTCCTCCCTGGAGCGAGCCCACTGCCACTCCTTGGTTTAAGAAGGAGAAAAAGAGACATTCCTTGTTTCTATGGAATCAGTGTCAGGTAAGGAAAGAACTGCGAGAAAAATTTGAACAAATGGAGCCGACCACTGAGAACAAGGTTTACACGTGAAGAAACAATGCATGTCGATTGGAAGCAACAGGAAACTGGAACTACCGATTTCATCTCATTTTTTCCAACTGTTCACGGAATTCAGCCAAATCTTTGGAGGAAAAAGCTTTTTCCAGTAACGCATTTGGGTTCCCTAAGGTAGCGACCTTCTATAAGTTACGACCCCGAAATAAGTAAGCCTCGAAGGCTCCTTAATCGATCTGAAAGCTACGAGGGTAGTTTCTTTCGGGACGTTATGGGATACCCTGTTCAGGACAAAGAGATCAAAACCCTATACCCTGTCCAGAGGCACATCCTCGCACAGCTCATATAAGTGAGTACACCACGCTCCCCCCAACCCAAGAACATTCGGGCACTACGTAAAAAATTTTTTAAAAAAACGCAATTAAAAAAATTAAAAATAAACAAATAAAATTTTTTGCCCGTTAAGTCAAGTCAGCGAGATGTTTTCAGTTCTACAGAAAAATATCTTTATCCAAAATAAAATTGACGCCCCCGCTAGAACTATTTTTTTTTTTAATAAATGGGTGTTTAATCTATTTTCGATTGGAAATATATAAAGAGCGTTTAAACGTCGACTATAAATAGCTTATAAACTCTCATTGGGCATGGCTGGCTCTCTCTCTATATGAAGTGATATAAAATCCTTTTCGTTGAAAAGAAAAAAACAAGGAATAAAAAGTAAATTATCTTTACGATGATTATACAGTATCATTACTTTTACTCGACATACCTTCTTTATCGTCGTCATCTTTAATGTGACTTTTGAAAGGGATCAGAGAGGGTCTCGGTGGATATTTCGTCATTCGTGTGCCTGTTGTCAGCTGCACCACCTCTTCGAAGACAGGGCGGAAAAATTGCAATAGATTGCTCGGTAGATTAGCGCGAAAGCTTCCGTACTTTGTCGACTCCAAATCTGTTGTTAACGACAGATATCCCCACCGCTGGCCTTTAGCAGAGACGGCGCACCTTGTTTTGCCGTTGGTAGTCGGCACCAAATCCTCCACGCGGAAAAGGAAATGTATGTCTTTGTGCTTTGTAGTCCACATGTTTTTTACTAAGTCCTTAAGTTGTCGCTCGTAATGTACTTCGTTGTCAAAATCGTATTTTTGTATTATCGGAGTTATAACACACATTTCAAGTATTTAAAATGGCATGAAAAAGTTACAAAGAATACTCAGTTGCCGGCATGTTGGGAAAGAAGAGCTTAAAGCGATGAAATCTTCCTTCGAGGAACTTCATGTTTAAATCAAAGTAGGGCGATATTTCTGCCTTCGGACGCCAGAGCCGAAGAAGCGGAGTTTTAAAGGATTTTCAAGCAGCCGAGGGACATCACGGTAAATGAAATAAGACTTTTCGATGGGAATTTCTGTTGATATAAATTTGTGATTGACTTTTTCTTTCTTTTTTTTTTCATTAATTTTTGAGAAATGTTTATAAAACGTGCTAAATTTCATGAATTTTGTTTTTGCGAAGACAGTTCCTTGATGCACCAACGGTACACGTTTTGCTTTTAGGATAAACTAACGGATATTTGAATAAAACAGGATTTTGCTGTCTTTTCTTGTGTTTGCTCATTCATTGGATAGGTTGAACAGCGATTTTTATGTAAAAAAGATAAGACTTGCACGCATTTTACAGTTCTAGGCTTCACGCGCGTTGCCCTAGCAAAGGTAAGCAAAGATGTCCGGCAAGTTTTTGAAATTTCGATTTCCAAATCAGTTTCTCGGGTGCCACCATTGATGAAAGTGCTGTTTTGTGGCCTGAAATGATCAGATGTGAAATCATTGACAAACATGAATTTTTATACGATAGCTCTTGAGTACGGCTTGTGTTGTCCATAGATAAAAAAGACGCTTTGAAAGGAGAACTGAAAACTGTGGTATAGATAGGGATTCAAAAATTTATCGGCAAAGACGCGTTTCTCGGGGAATTTTTTTGTGTTTTGAAAGCACCGTTATCATCGACTGGTTGTGATGTGGTCTCCTGTGTGGTCCTATATTAAAGACCCAAACGCTATATTAAGTTAGAACAGTGTGTGTCATTAAACTCATTGAACAATCCTGCTCCTCCATGGGAAAGCTTATATTGTCGAGGCACGTATTTTCCCGCTTATAGAACTATTCGGATTCAAGTTATCGTTCAATCGGGTGATTTTTTTTTATGTATTCTTTTTATTGTAATAAGTTGCTGTTTGTCGTCGCTTTTCAGCCAAGAAAACTTTCACGGCGTTGAAACTTTCCCGTTACTGACAACAAGCTTAATACTGCTGTCTTGTCACAATCTCAACGCCTCGAACAGGCGAAATTTCCCCATACGTTTGTATGTCTTCGGGTTAAAATTCTAGTGGACAACATATCCGTTGCCAAGGCCTCGAAATCCAAGACAAAGTGGACTATTGAAAACAAACAACCAGTCGTCTCTTTCTTTCTCTCTTTATGCGCTTCAATTTGTTTTCTTGTTTACTTGCTTCATTCTACCTTTTATTTTGTCACAAATAACTATGATTTCACTTACAATTAACTTGATTCTTGAACATGATTCCTCTTGCTTCTCCAGTAAGACCAGATAGTACCATGCTGGCGATCTCGCATAAAGCGCAAAATGGTAAATTGTCATCAATCCCAGAACCTATATTAGGATGACAAGAGAATATTATCTCACAATATCTATATTAAGGATGCCAAGAAAAATTGCTGGTGAATGAAGAATGACGGTGTTCACAGCTGCAGAACATTAACGTTAACTTACTTGAGCATTGTTGTACTTGATGGTGCTCCAAAGCCAAAGACACAAAGTCCTTGTTGGATAACAAACACTGGAGAACAGAGTTAATATAGCATGTATTGCCCTCGTTGGGTATACCAAATGGTGTACTCAGGTCCAAACGCAACATTTTACTATCCTAGAGCTTTCTATAAATATAAACCCGTATAAAAGCTTTAATATTTTTTTCTCAAAAGAGAACTAAAACGGAGCAACGTGTTTAGTCTGATTCCCCGCGTTGACGCAGTTCCGGCCGGATACCCAACTGATTGACAGGCAGTTATTTATAAATTAAGCTGCCATCAATCACTTGAAAAGAAAATCATATACGCACCAGTTTCAAGAGTAATGTGACAAACTTTATATCAGTATAAAGCGTAATAACTTTGGTCTTTGCAAAAAATAAAATTTCAGGGACGTTCTTTACGAATGGCTAGGAGCCCATAAGCCGACAAACGATCCAAAATATAGTATCGAATGGCACTGCAATAGCGCGAAATTTGAAGCGGGCCATCTTCGCATTTAACTTGGGCTTTTTTCAATTCTACCTACATAAAACCGCAAGAAAATACAAGTGTCGTTTGCCATAAGTTATTTCGCTTGCAAAGGATAAACTGATTTAGAATTGCTCAGTCGCTTCATACTAGTAAAATTTCCATTCGATAGCGAACTGATTTTTGCGAATGCAAGTGCGAATGTGACAAAACAATAGCGCGGAAACAGACCAATTTCAGTAGCTTACTCAAAGCGGTCCAATTAATCTATAACACCTGAGCCACGAAAAAAAAAACACTTTGTGAAATTTCTCAGGGCACTGAGTCATGCATGAGAAGTCGATGGAAATTTGATGGGTTTCCAATTTAAAATGGGAATCGCGCTGCGCACAATTACTTAAAATAGATCTGTGATGTCATTTGTACACAGCGCTGGCGTCAAGTTAGAAAAATATGTCTGCCTCTCAGCAAGAATTTAAATGCATCTTCTGTCATCGGTTATCCGATGAAACTACTTGCTCGTCGTGCGGCAGTGAGTGCAGGAAAAGGAAAAATGCTCAATTGTTGCAAAATGCCCTCAGATGGTCCTCCGCTTGTAAAAAGACCAAATTCAACGTACCAAAACAACTTCAAAGCCTGGTTAAAAAGTGCCCTCAATGGGAAGAAAGAATTGTTGCTCTCGTTAAATCTAGCGAAAATTACCGGCACTTTACTTATAAAGAAATGGAGCAAGAAATTACTGGAAGAGAAATTCTGCGATGTACTTGGAAGATGCTAGAAGGCAAGGCAAATAATCTTGTGAACGGCATTCAAAGCCGCTCAGATAAACTGGACAAATCAACATCATGCCCTCTGTCGGAGCAAACTAACTTTGACAGCTCCATCGAGAACAAGGTAGCTGACTTCAAAAGGCTTGTAGACATATTCCTCTTTGGAGGGGAAGTATACCTCCGCTCACGCTCCACCAAATGCACCACAAAAGGCCTTTTGGAATGGAAAGATAAGGCCAGCAAGATGCGAGATGTATCTCTTCACGAGGAACTGGTTGGCTACTTCAATGATGCCACCGCATTTAAAACATTTCTGGCCTACGAATTGCCAGAAATTACGGAAGCTGTGAGAATGAAGGCGACCATAAAAAGAGAATACAATTTGGACTTGCAGGCCAAAGGAGTCGCTGGCGCAAGAACGAGGGCAAATGCGAAAAGGAAACGTGACGAAAGAATGTTGGCGATGGGCGAAGGGAAAACCGCATTTGTTCCTCTGGTAAAGACATTTCTTCGCGTACGAGGAGAAATCGATAAGGTAAAAATTGTTAATTTAGCTTTTATTAAACTCGATGACCCAATAGGTTAATTATCGAATCCACCGAAAAATTCGATTTTTTTTCTAGCGCGAATTTACCCAACAGCTAAAAATAGCTTAGTAACCGCACATATTTCTTCACCATGTGCTTTTATTTAGCCTGGTTACTGAGGTCAACAAAGATGGCGGTTTGGTTTATACTGACTCTTTCGTTCAGTTTCTTCAGCTGTTTCGTTTGCTTTGGGCATTTGTTATATTCGTACGGTTTTAAAGGGAACAGAATTTTTTGGGACCATGTTCCAACCATTTTGCTACTGGTTTTAAGACGCATCCCAAGTTTAATAGATCGGAAAGTTTAATTCAAGTTTAATTACATGTATTATGCCAGATTATGCACATGGATATATTGTCATTTGATTATCACTCATGTGTGCGCCTTTCTGTTTAAGAAACAAAATCACAGTATTGATGGAAAATCCGAAGGTGAAGGTGAGGGTGAAGGTGATGATTATGGTATAAAGGAAGATACATGTAATGAAGTTGGCAAGGAAATCATTAGCGATGATGACATGCTGGTAAGTGAAATGGCTAATGCTTGTTTGTGAACTTACACTGTACATCTATTATTATTTTGATACAATAAACTAGTTAGTGTTACTCGAAACTAACGCCAGTAAGCTGTTTATTTTTGTCTGCCAGTGGATTTTTGTAAGTCAGAAAAATTCAATCCAAGATAGATAGTATTTGCATTTATGTTATAGTAGCATATATAATTGCTACATATATTTTTTTATATAGTAACATATCATTTGCTTCAAGGAATTATTATGCAGTGTATAAAAATGTAGAGTTATTTTCATTCCTAAGTTCAAGAAAATTTCTGTCCAAATTGTTAGGTTGCTACCTAGCAAAAACAAAAAACCGCACCACAGTAATATAGAAGAACTGCTCAGAGCCATTCATAACATTGGTTGATTAGCTGTTGCAGTTTGCAGTTCTTATTCAATCTGCATGTATGTCATACTGGTGTAGTCCATGGCCTACCACTGGTTAATTTTCTACAGTAAAAAGAAATCAAAAAATCCTATATTTGTGTAAAAGTTTATTATGCACATGGCTATACAGGGTACTTCCATTAATTTTGATTTTCTCTCACGAGTGTGACTTTTTGTTTAAGGAAAAGAGTCATGAACAAGACGAAGAAGAAGAAAAAGTAGAAGAAAAAGATAATCAAGACGAAGAAGAAGAAAAAGTAGAAGAAGAAGAATATGAACAAGACGAAGAAGAAGAAAAAGTAGAAGAAGAAGATGAACAAAAAGAAGAAGAAGAAAAAGTAGAAGATGAAGATGAAGAAAAAGAAGAAGAAGAGGAAGAAGAACCATGGGGTGAATGGTGCTAATTGGCATGTGCTCAACATGCATCCATATAAGGAAGTGTTCATTATTTATTGGGAGGGGGGCTGGCAAATGGGGAAACTTAATGTTTCGAACTTTTTGTACCCCCCGATGATCAAGGCTAACTTTTCTTGCCTCCCCCAGCGAGAAAGTAAAAACTTTTTTGACTCCCCCCCCCCCCACCTATTGTAATGATGCATTTATTATAAAACCATACTCACATCCTCCACTTTAATAGCGTTTTACCCAGCTGCTTTTGTATTTTTAATAAGTCGGACATCCACACAGCTGTTACTTTCAGCCAATAAAAGATCAACTGTGACAAAGGCTTTCTATAGCATTCACATTATCATGGTCAAAATTGTATGCCCAATCATCAGTAGCCTCGAGTATTAATGAAGTAACTGTAGAGTGAGGAGATTGAAAGCCCGACTGGTGGCTAGAGAGGAAATTATAATCCATGAGAAAGCCAAAGACCTAATCGTAAATAATTCTTTCGAACCTTTGCCAACACTGGGATCTAATAGAGATGGGGCGTTTAATAAGTCAGCCTGATCCCCTTGTTTGAATATCATCGGCATCACTTTTGAACACTTCCATTCTTAGGGGGAAAGTGCAATTTGTGAATTTAATTACACACTTGTAAGTTGTTTTAATAAGTATATTTTGTACATAATCTTGACACAGAGATCAATAATATCAGGCGTGGATATAGGATAAAAGATGAGCGATTGACTACAAAACTTGCGCCCAAGGCGCAAGCTCTAAGGGGGGTCTGGGGGCATGCTCCCCCGGGAAAATTTTTAATTCTTACTTCCTAAAGTCCCCTTTCCTGGGTTTTTTCGAAAACCGATTTTACAGTTCACTTTTATTTAAAAAATTATGTTTTTAGGAAAATTCTGACCGATTTCCATAAAATGGTGGAAACCGGTATAGATCCACGCCTGAATATTAGGGTAGCATTGTTGTATATTAATTAATACTGTGTTGCATGAAGGATATAAACCATCAAGCTTTTTTAGCCCCCCCCCTCTTCCTCAGAGTAAAACCTTTCTGCCCCCCCCTATATAAAGGGGTTAAACCTCGCTTGCCCACCCCTCCCATTTGCCAGCCCCCCCCCCCCCCATAAATAATGAACACTCCCTAACATTGCATGAAAAACATTAGATCATTTTTCATCAGTCATTTTTGAGTTTTGTTTTATTAGATTTCTTCAGCAATCATACAGATGTAAATTACTAAAAAAGGTACTTGAAGCTCCCATAACACATGCCATGATTTGGTGCAGAATATCCATGCTTGAATGCAACTGGTGGTATTTGTTTTGATCGCTTTCAAATAAAATAAATATGATACTGCCAAAAGTATTTCAGAGTTCAAATAAATACACAGTTAATACACAGATAAATAAATTATATCAATTTGTTTCATTGCATCAATGATAGTGAACCATATTTTTACTCGAAAGACCACTGCAACTGTTACAGATTTTTGGGACTCTTTGATATGAGGCTCATTTAAAGGTAGGGCGAAATTGAGGATGGCACTTATTTAAAACTGAACAAATGAAGATGCATAAATAAATAAATAAATGCATTTCAAACGGAGAAACTTCTGTAGTTTTATTCAAATTTGTTCAAAATATCAACTTTTTAAATTCATAGTTATCAGTAACACTTTTAGTGTTATTGAGTACTTTCTTCTATTGCAGCTTGATTCTGTGAGAGTGATGCAAATTTACAAATAAGCAGTTAACTGATATGGATTGAAACTTGCTCAACTTGTTGTGCATTTAGCCTTTAGATCGTTTGTGCGAGGCTCTTACTTGTACATGTAGAACATTTTGCAGTTTTGTTCACATAAATAAAGTTATTTTTTATTATAATTTGAGTGACAAGACGTCAATCAAAATTACCAGTGTCTTTGTACATATATGTCATGCTGTACTGTAAACAATTTGTTGTTATAAGCACTCAAATCTTTTTTTAAAAGTAACAAATCATATACACATGGAAACATAATTATATATGCATTGTACATCAACATTTGAAGAAGGCATATTATGATAACAATAATAATTGATCAAGATGCAACTTTAAGGTAACTATTTTTACTTTTTAGCTTTTTTTGCAGAAATGAAAGCTATCCTTTTTTGTTAATTATTCATAAATTTTGTTAGTTAACTTTTTACAGTAGTTAGTGTCAACTCACTGTATTTTTCCTTACTGGTTTCCATACATTTCTCATACTTGTGAGGAGAAGTTGTTAAAACATTAGGGTGTATAATACTAAGTTCTGTTATAAATACGTATTGTATTCTCAAGGTTGATGTACTGCTACTTTAAAATGGAAGGGGTGTGCGGAATAAGGCCCTAAGTGACTTTTGATCTAATGTCAAACTCTCCCTGTGTTTCACAAGGGAATACAAGGCAATTCAGAAGGAGAATCTGGCAGTTTATCAGAAGTCACTTAGGGCTTTTTTCACCCCTTCAATTATGTTTTGTTTATTTTATGCCTAATAAAAAAACAAACAGAAAAAAACCATAGTGTGTCATTACTGTACTTTATGTCAGTTTATTATATCCTGACTGATTGGTTCCCTGAGTGGTTTTTATTTTCCCAATACAGACTTTATGCTATCTCGATAAGATCTAGTTTTGCTCCTTAAGAAAAATAAAGTTTTTGCTGTGCTAAATGTTTTAAATACTGTCAGATTAAGATAAATTTTGAATAATTGTTTTCCTTTTTTAAAAAAATTTATCTGATTTACTTGTGTGTCTATGCCATTAAGTGCTTTTATTCACTGTTAATAGTTAAGGTGATGGACTTCCAATTCTGGAGGGGGTGGGAGGGAGGGAGGTTACACCCTTATATGGGCTCATATATACATGACTGGCCCTAAAGGGTATGGTTTCTTGGCTGTTTTGGTCTGAAATAGGTTATAGGTTTTAGCCAGTTTGGTCTGAAATTGGGTATGGTTTGTGCACTCTAGTCTAAAACTGAGTATGTTTTTTGAAAGAAGCCACTCTTCATCATTATCGACAAAAGCCCTTCTCAAATTATGTTCCACGCATGTGTGTGCAATAACAGCTTGTCACATGGGAAGAGTTAGGTCTGAAATAGGGTGTCAAATGAAAATTAAAGAAGTTTTAAAATCTGAAATAGGGTAAGGGTTTTAGAAAGTGGGCTACACAACCCCACCCAATTTTTCTAGGAGTTATTGTACCTTAGTAGCTTATAGACCCATAGTCTCTCACATAGCTTGGGAGACCCATCTCGCATATCCCTCCACCTAGCTTGGGAGACCCATGGTCTCTCACATATCCCTCCACCTAGCTTGGGAGACCCATGGTCTCTCACATATCCCTCCACCTAGCTTGGGAGACCCATGGTCTCTCACATATCCCCCCACCTAGCTTGGGAGACCCATGGTCTCTTACTTATCCCTCCACCTAGCTTGGGAGACCCATGGTCTCTCACATATCCCTCCACCTAGCTTGGGAGACCCATGGTCTCTCACATATCCCTCCACCTAGCTTGGGAGACCCATGGTCTCTCGCATATCCCTCCACCTAGCTTGGGAGACCCATGGTCTCTCACATATCCCTCCACCTAGCTTGGGAGACCCATGGTCTCTCACATATCCCCCCACCTAGCTTGGGAGACCCATGGTCTCTTCCTTACCCTGTCCCCCAAAAAGTGGGTCCCTAGCATGTACTATAGTTTTGACCAGTTTCCTTATTGTGTGAAATTTCTTGTTTCTGTTGATGCTGATCCGTTTATAGCTATATAATATTTCCAAGACTCTTATGCACTGCACATCCGTGCATCAAAGTATATTTTACATTTTTAGTGTGATTTATAGAGCAAGCTTAATTCATAACCGAAAGATAGATTGTCACGTACTAGCCGTGTCGAACCAAACAACAACGAATACACGTAAATAGACAGGCTACATTTTTAAAGTGGAAAGGTAAACTGCAAAAGACCGCGAACGATAATGTTGCTAACTTCCGTAGGATCTGCAAGTAAGTTCAGGGTACGAAACTTGATAAAGTGAACGGGTCATTTTATTTGGGCTGGCGTTCGCGTTGGTTCCATTTAAAATCTGTTCACCGTGCTGACGAGCTCCAGTTAGGGCGAAACAGCTGTCCACGGTTACAACCCTGCTTTGCCGGTTTCTGTAATGTTAACCTAGCAAAGTCAATTTTTACGTAGTATCAGCCTTGTAGTTTTGTGTACGTAACATTTTTAAAGCACTTAATCCACTTTGCGCGCCCGTCTTAACACACTTCAGACTGTGCGAAGTGTGTTAAGACGGGCGCGCAAACGTACAAGAATATTTTGTTGGATTGGGTTACGACTGACTTTTCCTTTTTGAACCGTCAGTCTAGTCTTAGCCTGTGTGCAGCCGTCTCCTATTTCCTAAAGCGGAAAAGGAAATAGGAGACGGCTGCACGCAGGCTATCTAGTCTCTCTCCTGTACAGGCATAGGCTGTTCCGGCTTCCGTTGGCAAACGACAATCAAGGCAAGAGTCGCCTGCCCGGCGGTACCTTCCCACCAGCTGAGGGCCTGGAACAGACCTTCCCCGCTTTAAGCATCTATGCCCGCGAACATTGGCTTCAAGTCAAAGCTGGGGTAGCCTCCTACGCAGCCGTTATTAGGGAATTGCGCTACCACTAGTGTAACGCAATCCCCTAATAACGGCTGCGTTAGGAGACTAGAGCTGGGGTGGACAATTTGCATACAGTTTCAAAAATTTACTGTATTTCTGTCCACCCCAGCTTCGTCTTGCCGTTGTTCTTGATCACTGGAGTGAATATAATGCAGGAAAGGTCTCCCGGAGGGGAGCTGATGATCAGTAAAAACCTCCGAAAGAGTTTGTCCACTGGAGCGAAGGTATTTTTCTCCAGTTTCTGAAATATAGTCGGTAGGGGGAGAGGACTTATTTTAATACATTTTTGCTTCGAAACATTGTTAGTTTGTGTTGGTCATTTTAATTTTATAATAAAAAGCTGCAAAAAAACTGTAGATTTTACGGATTTATGAAATACAACCACGAAACTGGATGTTTTTTCGCAAACAGTAGAACGACCCAATTTCTTAGCAACCTTTGCTGTAGGAATGTTTCACACTAATTGAGTCACGCAATCCCCAGAACCTTCAAAACTATCCCTTTTCGATTCCGTGGGAATATTAGAATACCACGAGCATGCGCCAACTAAGACACAGCTACTCTCTCAGGCCATCGTTGGGATTTTCGGTTTTGGCCAGGTTTTGGATCGGGTTTTCGGGTTTTGCACTGAAAAACGTCGATTTTTCGATTTTGGTGACTGTCACACTGTTTCCGGTTTTTCGCTTTTTTCAGCATTTGGTTTTCGGCCAAAATAAAGTCGGTTTTTCGGATTTGATATCCCATGAAGTTTTCGTTTTTTCAATTTAGTTTCCAGTTTCTCTTCGGCGTAATGTAACGTATAAAGTCACGCGTCTCGAATAACGCCTGGGGCATTCACCTTGAACTGAGGAGCACTGAGGGCCGTTTTCGAAACATACTAATGTGGCTACCAACGTATAATGATGGGAAAAGTGGCGAGAATTTCAGAAAGAAAGACAAGTTTAGGTCCAAAGTGAAAAAAGAAGACAGAAGCCTGCAGAAGTTCTCTAGAATCCTCTATTGTTGATTTTGTGAATATGCGGGATTCACGACAATAGCATGCACAAATACCGTATGCTCCAGGTGTCAACAATGATCGAGTATGTGTTTTGAAATTGAGGTGTGCAATATTTAACAATTATTGGACGAGGTTAAGCAAAATATCCTGATTTGTCAGTGGCGAGCAGATCAATTATTTGATCTGCGAGACACTGACAACTCACGATATTTTGAGAAAACCGAGTTTAATAATTGTTTTATCATTCGGTGACTTAATTTATTTAAGTTTTGCACAATTACCTTCGGGAACTTTCGACTGCCTTCTTTCTTGATGAAGTATTGCAGACAAATCCATAACTTCACATTCGATCGTAATACGAGTTAAGGTGGATTTCCACTGTCGCGTAATTTTTTACGTGCGTAAATAAAATTAGAGACGATGTATGGAAAACTTGCGTACACGTTTACGCAAGTCATTCATACATTGTCTCTAATTTTTTTTACGCACGTAAACGCACGTAAAAAATTACGCGACAGTGGAAATCCACCTTTAGACTTTACCCAATTCTCCTCTATTCAGGGGAATATTTTCGTTTCCTTTGTAGCCCGCAGGGGTTTTTTGTGGGTGGGGGGATGCTTCGAAAACAACGATCATGAAAGATCGAATAACCGCCGGTAATTCGCACCCTCCACCCTTCCCCCTCCCGCTCTCTTTTTTCCTCTCCCCAGCGTTCGCGCGCTCAAAATGGCGGCCGGTCTTTCTTGATTGCTGTCTTCGAAGCATCCCCCCTCCAGCAACACACCGCCTGCTAGGCTATTTACAGGCTATTTCCTTTCCTGTATTCCTGCTGTTTTTCGAGTTTACATAGTTTGGCAACTTCTCTCACAACTCTGGAAAACAAGCTACCATTTTTTCCCAGAATTGGGCACAACTACGCATGAGCAGACTATTATTCGTAGCAAAATCACTGTTGGACGCTGACGCACATGAGCAGACTATTATTCGTAGGCAGTTATTTGTAGGTTAAGTGGTAGGGTCTGGGCCAATGAAAAGGAGAGAAAAAATGAATGGAATGATAATCAGTTTTGAAAGTTTGTATGCGATTTTTTGTTTTGATCGAAATTTATTGCGGTTTTTCGGTTTTGGGCGATTTTTTGAGCGGTTTTTCGCTTTCTAATAGACCCCAATGGCCCCCTCTTTGAAAACAACTTTTTGTTTGTGGGTGGGCCAAGCCGGTTAAACCGGCATCATTTGCTCGGCGGAGCGCTCTCGAGTAAAATATTTTGCAAATTAATTCGATCAAGTCTTAAACTTAGAACGAAATTCCGCTTGTATTAGCGAACCGTGGAGTTTGGTTTCGTCGATGAAAATAAGTTCCAGAAACCGCAAAGGACACCAACAAACTTTTGTTTGGTGTGGAATTGGCATATCCCACGCCTTTCTTGTCCATTCATTTTCTCTTTATTGTAAGCTGTTCCAATGAAAACTGAACCTGTAAAACGTTTTGCGGTTTAAGGTATCTCCAAAATAAGATAATTTAGATAATAAGATAATTTTTTTCTCCAAGGTAATTTATTTAATGTCAATTATACAGGGGTTCTAGTTCTCTCAGTCTTGGAGGCTTGGTGGTATGGAATGAGCGATGTCGAAAAGGGACTCTCCATTGGCGGTGTGGTCCCTTTCGTTATTTTTGTGATCATTTGCGTACGGGCAATCTTCTCCCAAGTTGCCTTGCCCACATTTTCTCCTGAAGACCAAGAACTCTAATTTGGCCAAACTTTGGGGGAGGGGGGACCGCAGCCGCACCCCCCCCCCCTGGCCCGTACGCCTATGCTTTTAAATCAAATGCTGTTGCCGCCACTGCCATAATACGGAAAAACTGGCAAACGAAATCTGAGCTTTTCCATAGCTCTCGTATCCAGAATCTTGATTTTTTATTGTGCATGCTTGAAAGACATGACCACTGTCCCAGAGGAACGACGGCTCTGGATACGGTATTTAAAAACTACATGCAGGCGAGGAAAGGAAAGGGAATTACTTCTCTTTTATGCATCTATCAATTTAAACCCGGGGGAGTTCGGGCATATGTGGGGGATTTAACAGTACCTATCGCCCCATAGTGGGGCGTTTTCGTAGACTTTTTAGCGACATTTTATTGACTCTTTTGATGTATTTCTTAATTCAAATAAATACCATGCGGGTGTTAATACGCCAGCCTTTTTGCACACAGTCAATACCACGGTGCCCTCTACAGCGGTCAAACGTGTCCTGCGCGCGCAGTTCCCGCCAAAACTGCCTCGTACAACGGCGGGTCATTCTCGACCCCAGAGCTTAGGCTTCTGGCGTCTCAATAACGGCAACTCGCTGTCAGTCATACGCAAAACACCATAGCTCTGCGCTCGAGAATGAACGGCAGGTCACAGGTCAGAAGCGGAAAGCGGAAAACATGCTTGTTGCGCTTGGAGACCTGTGACCTGTGAACTGTTTTTTGTTCCTGACGCTCATACAAACGTGGTAAATCTTTGAAACCCTTCACTTTCAAACCAAACGTTTGTACGATCGAAGCAGATTTAGCAGGAGATGTACACGCGCGCACGTGCTGCACAATCATCGGATAGTGACCTGGCGTGCGTTTCTCAAACGTCCTGAGCCTTTTCGGGCCTGAGAGTTGTTCTTCATTTTTCAATTTCTATAGGCCTTTACGTTTTATTGATATATGGTTTCATTGAGCGACGAAAACTGAATCTCTGTCGTAAACATTTTGCACAATATAGCTTTTCGGATCCGAAATGGCTTCGGGACGTTTGACCATTCATGCATCCATTGACCGAGGAGCCCGGACACTGGTTAGAAGATTGCTTTATTTTAGTGAACGTTGACAGAACCTTTGGTCTGCACCAAAATCGAAACAGTTGACCGCGTAAGTTCTGTGTTTGTAGCAAAATCAGTTGAATATTAACGACCCACCCACTACCTCTCTAAACGGGGCGGTACGCAGCTCTTTGAAAGGTCTCACAGTATTATAAACAAACAACAGCAACAATGGACCCTAGCCCTAAAACAACAGAGCTGCGTGCTATTAAGATCCAATCAAATTAGTCATTTTCTAAACGAGTAGGGGACTGGGTACGAACATATTTCTCTTTGGTACAAACATTCAATATCGATTGAATTGAAAAAGAATGGGGCACGTCATCTGAAGGAGCATCCAAAAATTAGTAAATTTACCAAATTTGACGGTTATTGGTTTAAAACCCAAAGGCACAGTACATTTAGTATGGATTGGAGGGACAGGCGTCCCCGATCCAATCCATACTAAGCTCTCTTATTTTAAAAGTGTACCATGCCTTTGCGTTTAAACCAATAACCATCACATTTCGTAAATTTACTAATTTTTGGATGCTCTTTCAGATGACATGCCCCATTTTCAATTCAATCGATATTGAATATTCGCACCAAGAAAAAATATATATATTTGTACCCAGTCCTTGTTCGTTTAGAAAATGGCCAAGTTTGGCGGGATCGGGATTCGGACGTAATCAAGGGCGGGGTAGCGGGATTGACAAGAAAAAATTGGCGGGATGTCGGGATTTGAGAACCTTATTGTGGACCCTCTATTTCAGTGAATAATTCCCATTATAACATCTAACTCTGAAAAACGCAGTTTCACTTTTTTTTTCATTTAGACAAAATGAATACCGCTCTTGTAGTTTTCATGTACAGCTTTTTATTAAAAATAATCTGCTCAAATTAACAGCACGCATAATAAGAAGCTATAGCAATCCTTCCTTTGAAAAATAACCTTAAGACGCTGGAATCTGCATCCACTAAAATAGAGGCAAAAGTTTACGTGTGAAAGTACTCTACAAAACTAAGAGACTTCTTCTGAATATAAAGGACACTAAGTAAAAAAAAAACAGGTCTGAAACGTATTTTAACCAGGTTCTTTCGGGAGGGTGCGATCCAACGAGGAGACTGACCGAACGAGCGGCAGAGGCGCATGCACGTTGTGTAAAGATTTAAGGACCCCCTTTTGAAAATAGTATTCAGATGTCAAAGGGCATCATAAAAAAGATAGAATGGAAAATTTAATCAGTTATTGCCTAAACATCGGCTACATGACAAAAAGCGTTTTTCTATCAAAATTTTATGGTTTTAGAAAAGCGTAAACAAATTAAACCAAGAGAAGCAATAGTTTTACGCGCGTCTAATCTGGCATCATTTCAATTCCTACTAAGTTTGTAGTAAGGATTAAAAATTTAGTCATTTGACAGTACAAATGTATTGGACGTGAGTGGAGGCGGCTACATGATAGAAGCGTTTTCCTATAAAAGTTTTATCGTATTATCAAATCCTAAGCAAACCAATAGAAGCAATCGTTTTACGCGCGTTTAATCTGACATGATTTCGTACTCAGTTTGTAGTAAGGATTAAAAACGCTAGGTACAAGATTGTCTTCAGCAAAAGAGGAAGCGTCTCAGGTGTTCTGGACCATTGGTTGCATAGGGACGGTGGTGCTGGTGTTGGTTGCCATGACAGCAGGACCCATAACACTAGCAGGTTGCACAAAGATGGCCCCTTGGTTTGACGGACGGGACCTGCAGCAGCAGCAGTAGCAACACGCGATCAAGATAATGATGAAAAGAATCGAGCCGCCAATCATAGCTCCCTTACTTACGTCATTCATCTCGTGCCACCAGGCAAACATACCTACATACAACAGATAACGCATGAGGCTCAGTTTTAAGTATATTTCTGTCGCTTTTTGTGAGGATGGTTTTATTTATCGAAGTGATTGGCAATAGACCTACTCGGCTAACGTGTTTTCATCCTTGTTGCTACCCAAGTTTCAGCTGGGAGGTTACATTTGTTCTTTTCGTAGATACTCGCATGCACTCAGTTGCGCGTTACAAATTGCACAACTGCAACCTCCAAATGAATCATCACATGACCTGTATTGGGGGGGGGGGGGGCAAAATGGATGTAAACACGTAAGCCCGAATCGGTCTATTTCATTTGCCCAAAAGAAGGTCGATGCACTTAAAATTCTTTAATTTACATATACTTCGAGTGAGTTTTTACGTACATCTCTAGCTGAGGTCAGCTGAGACGGTCGAGGGTGCACGAAGAAAGCGAGCGAGCGAGGAAATACAAGGGCATTCTCGTCCCTATAGCTCTTTTCGTTTCTCTTAGCTGGCAGGCCCTTGGCACGAGAAACGAAGGGCTCTTGGCACAAAAGATTTTCAAAGTAATTTGAATTTTTTATTGGCTGGTTGAGAACAAAGAAATCTTAAACGGAAGTCAAAATGTTCGGTGGTCGCCATATTGCAGCACAGAGAAACGAAAAGGTCTATTTGAGGTTCTGAGTGAGTCCATATTAAAAACGTTAGTAAACTTACCACACGTGTTGGTATTTATTGGCAGGTCTCCTTTCATCACCGTTACTTTGATGGGATACACGCCTTTGCCCAAAATCTCGCCTCCTGCCAGTAAGTTTACCTGTTTTCGGACGATGAAAAGAGTCAGATTTTTCACCCTCTCGTTGATTGAGAACACAAAAAAGGAAGTGACGTCACTTGTGACGTAATCTAATTGTAAGTTGTTGATACCTTGCACTAAAAAAACGATTATGAACTGAGTGGAATTGAGAGGTGCAACGTAATTACGGTGCGTTTGGTTTTAATTCTTTAATTATGACTGTATACAAATCATGAGTCATACACCAAGTACAAACCGTTAGACGTAGTTTATCGTCTTCAGGAGTGAGTCCAACTTGAACGTACACGCCGGCAGAAACGACAGAAGGCAAGGATGCGGTGAAGCCTGGTACTGCTACAATGTCGTCACTGGTGTAGGTATGCGACCACGTGATATGTAGATCAGGAACATCCATTGTGGCGGTCACACTCACTGGATCTTCACACTTATTGACCTAACGGGCAATAAGGAGGAAGAGGAGTGAAAAGTGTCACCCGCTGTCTCGTTTAATATTAATGAAATGTAGAGTAAGAAGCCAGAATATAAGTATTTCGAGATTGCAAATGGAACACTTTTAAATGGCGACTCAACTGGCTTTTGTTGATTTTATCGAAATGGATAAGCCTGTCTGAAAAACGAGGATATATATGCCTTGCCCAAACATGTATAGATTTGAAATAATTACAACATTGGACAATGATATGTAAGTTTTAATATACGTTAAATTGCAATGTATGAGTGTATGAGTTTTGAGCTGTTAAACTGGTTACCTTAAGTTTGAATGTGATTGGCTTGTCGACAAAATCCATTTTGCACGTGATCGTGCTGCAATCGTCACTGATTGTACATCCGTCATCGAGTGTCTCTCGAGAGCCAGTGCTACAAGATCCCCCAAGGTCTACTTCGGCTGAAAGAAAATTAGATCTACTGGCTCAGCGAATGTAAGTTATCTTTGTGATGACCGGACAGAAATCAAAATGTAAAATTTCATAGTCTGGGGTTATCAGACGAATTGTCAGACGAAATAGCATTGTTTCAATTCGTTCCAGACGGTTTTTTAGTCTCCAGGACCTCCCATACTATAAATCTAGGCATTGATTCCAAGAGTTTGAGACTGAATCTTTATGTTCCATGCATAAACTATCCGCCAATGCACGCCATAAACCAAAACATGATAATCATAAACATAGGCTAACCCATGTAAATTCTTTTTGCAGTTTGCAAAAACATTTCGAAAGTGGCGTATTTCAAAAGTCACCGAGTTTACTACGAATTGAAGACATGACCTGCAGCAAATACCGAAAATCAACGTTCATGCGAATCTTGTTCAATCTCAGTTGTCCAAATCAGTCATTAATTTTAAAACGTTTTAAAAATAACGCGATGCAATGAGGAAGTAAGCATTTCTTGTCATTTGACATTTGATAAAAAATGCGATTGGCTTTGTACCGTGCCGCCATGGTCAAAAGGTATGCAGAACAGCAGTTCCCAATGTAAGCGCGGGCTGCACTCCACCCCCCACGTTTCGGTACCAAAACTATTGCTGTCACAATATTAAATCGATTTGGCAGAATCGTCATTCTTGTGATCTTACCTGGCAGTCTCCAGTTAGCCTGTTTTAACTACCAAGAGCCTGGAACAGGTTGTTCTGCAGCCTGCGTTTGTCAGGGCATGACAGGCAGCAATTTTTAATCAAAACTACATTTCATGCAAGGCTGACCAAATAGCTGGAAACAAATGCCGCCTTGCATTACTAATTTTGTTTTTACACGTTTTAAGTTTATTGCTTATCCTGACTCTACACCAAGATCCAGCTACAATCTGCCCCTGTTTGCATCGTTTACAGAAGTCAATACATTTGCTAGGTCCATGTGACAGCATGAACAAACTGATGTAATTCCCATTATGCGTGCAGTAAACTATGAGGTAATGAGGTATCGAATGAAAATTCTTTCCAAAACTCGAGGCTCCACCACCGCGTTTAAAGACTGCTCCGCCGCTCGGAAAATCATATTTCAATGTTCCGTTTTCCCATATCGTTGAAGAGGGATATTCTGGAAATGACTAAGGCCCGGTTCAAACGTCGAACTTTACATGTGCCGAATCTAACAATTAGGTTCGGCACATGTAAGGTTCGACGTTTGAACCGGGCCTAACTGAAGACCGTTTGTTGATATATAGTAAAGTCGCGCAAGAACTACGAATATGTTATCACCTGAATTTTCGAGCTGTTGCTGACTTTCTGAAAATCATAGCTCGCGTTTCTCGCAGGCATAACCGCAGCAGAGGAGATTACAGGTCTTGCAAAGATATTCTACCCAAACTTTCCGTTGGATCTCAGTGCCGGAATGGGCGCGCGATATAAAATGACAATTGCAATTCCGGCGATCGCTTGAAATCCAATTCAGTCTGTAAATCAAATGTGTTGAAAACTGAAAAGTGTGATCCGATTTTGTTGTATACCGACTATGGTTAAACAGAAGGATATTTCTTGAAGATGCGGGCTTGACGCCCGCTTGACGATACAAAATGAGAGTCTTCACTTTAAAATCACAAGGATGAAAATCGCTCCGATTTGTAACATCATATGCAATGCAACATTTTTTTAAACCATGCCAATTTTAATTCGCGTACTGATTTTCCTACTAAATTTAGGACAAATAGGACCAAAACGCAACGTGTAAATTAACTAACCTTAAATTAGCTTTACAACTGGCTTCACACTACAATCGATTAACGATAACATAAATTGTTATATTAAATGACCCGAGTCTGCATTAAAGCAATTACCTGTGTTCGAAGAAATAAGTTGGCTTAAAACAAGAATGAAAACTCCTGATGCAAGATTCTGTCGAGAAAACATTTTAGAAGAGGAAAGATACAGAAGGTACATATATGAAGCTCTAGTATGCAGATCGCGTCTCAGAGAGTCAACCTTGCCCGCTTGATTGACAAGAATTCTGGAAATTTCCGGTTTGACTGGTTTTATAGTATTCTTGGAAGACACGTTTTGTTTCTCGGAATTGTGTGCATGCCTTAACATAAACATACATTACGTGAAGAAAACGAAATATATATGCAAGACTAATTTGTAGTCCTTTCTAGATATTTCAGACGCGTCCCTACCCCGGCTGCCTATGTTTTCGGTCTTAATTCACCCATATCCGTGAAATTACCGACACAGATCCTGTTATCCTCTGTATTTTCAAACATGTATTTCAGTGTAGCTACTACAATGTAAATAAGAACATTGATTCAGCAGGCAGCAAAGTATTAAATATTTCCTGGAGATACTAGCATCATTTTTCAAGTATTCTACAATTCGAGTTTATGTATTTATATGACAACGACCTATAAATTGTTTTTTCATTTTTCTATACTGCTAGCTTGCAATTGAACGTGGTTATTATTATATCAATGTTGCTGTTTCTGTTGTCTCAATTCACTGCTGGTTCACCAATTGCATCGTATAATTGTCCCGTCCACGGAGCTGGGGCGGAAAAGTAACCGCTGCCAAGTTACGAGCCTGCTGCCAACGACAGTTGCGGTTGCAGAACACATAGCATGCGTAAGCCATCACAATGATAACCAAAACGGTAGCTCCGCCCATGGTGGCGTAAATTATCGGCGATGAGGTGCCGTCAAGTAAAGATGCATCTGTGAAATCGAAGTCATCATCATAATTATCATCCACCCAAGTGGTCGTATTGTCAATGTATTGCTGTTCAGGATTGCTTCTTGGGTA
>OX393570.1:20369174-20424174 GCA_947652115.1 Blastomussa wellsi | reverse complement strand
TTACATGACCTATTTTTGAATGAAATTATTTACTATTTAGCTTTCATCAGTATGAGATATACATGGAATGCACCTCACAAATTTCAGTCATCTTTCAAGCAAGTGACATTTTGAAATACTGGATTAAGTAAAAAATGGGGTACGTAGAAATGTATGGTGTGCGGCAAGTATGTGAAGCCAATATCCCATCAGGTCGACCCCTGGGTAACCCACAGGCATCCCATGGGCATGGTGGGGGATTTGCCAAAAAAATAAGCCCTTGAGCAGGGGCATGAGATAGTCTGAAGTGTCAGATGCCTTCTCACCCTAAGCCCCTGAGGTAGGGTAAGAAGACATTTGACACTTTCAAGCAAAAACATTGTTGAATCACGAAAGTAACCTGCGATCATGCCCTCCCTCCCTACTTATCATCTCAGGGAAGGAGGGCATGATACATTTGCTTGTCGGATCTCATGTAAAAAAAGCCAGATTTTGGCTTTTTATCTGATTGGTCAAGAAACAATGCTTATGACGTGCTTGTGTTCTCATTGGCTGTCTTGTTTAAAAGAGGCTTCCGGTCGAGACAGCATGTTTACAGAGTTTGAACGATTGTAACGATTTAGCTGAAACCCTGACAAATTTATGGCATAATTATCAAAAGGTCGAGCATAGAGAGCATTTTTAAACGCTTACAAGACGCGTAATTTGTTTGCGTGGTGATGTTTTGGTGTTTAGCACAACGGGTTTTTCAAATAATTTCAAAGGTGTTAGATAAAATGTTTACCGGTAAATTAAAAATACATTAATCATCCGCGTCATAAACCAACTCGAATGTTGATATAGAAATAATTTGTTTTAGATACTTATACACCAGTTCAACCTTCTTCCCAATAAATTTTCATTTTTACGCGGGGAAGTTTTTTGTCATTACGTGTCCAACAAATTATTTTGCAGACATTTTTCACGCCTGGCGAAATTAAAGCCAATTAACTGCAGTGGTTTTGACAGATGACTTAGGAGGCGGATAGCGACCAGTTCAATAAATATATCAGGCTTAATTTTTTTCTTCTTTCTCACTTTAAAAAACAACCTCTAAAAAATTCGCATGATCGCAGGTTATCACGAAAGGGACCATTAGAACATCTGGGAATCAGGCTTACTTGGATCTTGAAATCCCTAAATCTGGAATTCAAAATGAGGTCCCTTGTTTTGAGTCAAGTGAGTCTATGAAATCATGAATCAAGGTGATTCTTAGATGAAGTAGGTTATTAGGTATCTAATGTATTCAATCATGGTTTGCCTGTACATGTAAATTAGCTTAGAGGCACTTCACGTTGGTTGCGGTAGGTTCCACTCAAGCTTGTTTGCGGTTTTCACTCCAGTTTGCTTGCAGTTAGTTCCACTCAGGTTTGCTTGTGGTTCGTTCCATTTCAGTTTGTTTGCGGTTAACTTTCATTTGTGAGAAAGGGCAGCATTATTTTGAAATTATTAACTGTGTATTCCAAATTTGACTTTTTCACTCATTGACTCATGACTCACTGACTGATAAATTCTTTACTCTTCCTCATTATTAAAAGTTAAAGTTTTTTCTGTGTGCAGTGTAAGATGGCATATTTCTATACATAGTCTTTAGGATACCAAAAATCTCACCTCTTCCTTTAAGCAGGCGTTCAAGGCACGCTTCAAGTTGTTGCATTTGCCCACAAACTTTTGCAAAGGGTGCTATATATACAAAAAAAACAATTGCAAGGTTTGCAGTGTGTGATATTTATGTAATGCGTGGTTTAGTTTAGTCTGCGTTGCAGCCGGACGTGTCACATAATCCTCGATATAGTCCGTCTGCACGACGGCTCCCAAAAGCTTGTTCCAATCCCCTGCAGGTTTGCAAGGATCTGTGTATTCATTTCTGATTGGCTGGTTTCGTATTATATCGTGTAATTGTCACGCGACAATTTGAGAAGCACAAAAGTTGTAAAGGTCGTTTTATCCCTTTCTTTGTAATTGGCACTGAAAAGCCCCTTTGGGGAAGTGGTCAATAAACGTATGTATGTATGTATGTATGTAATAGATAAGAGTCACGAAAGAGTATAAGCAAGTACATCTGCAAAAACTGTGTTGCAGAACTGAAAAAACGAAGAAGACTTCTTGAGCAGATAGAAAAGTTAGAAGAAGAACTTAAATGTCTGCTGGGACTCCATTATCATAAAAGATAAGTGACTTGAGTCTTCCATAAGTGATCGCAACAGCGATATCACAACGACAACACTGGAACCACGAGCGCTTCCGGTGTGATAGGAAGACACTGGAAAGTAAAAGATTTGCCGTATCCTGTTGTAAAATTCACGAATCCATTGTGGCCTCCAAGAAATGTCTTTAGTGTGTTTCTCGTTCTAGTAGAAGTTGATCGATTTCAAACATTCATCACTGATCTCCGTCGTTTTATTTTCACGGGAAAAATAAGGAATATTAACTCGTTACATGACTGCACAGTTGACTGCACGTCTACTGCACGTGAAGTACATTAAAATTGGACCAATCGAAAAGCTCGATAGAAAGCAATATGATACTAGCCAATCAGAAATGAATACACATATTCTTGTAAACGGAACAAGCTTTTGGGAGCCGTTGCGCAGACGAACTTTACCGGCAGTTTTGTCCGTCTGCGATGCAGGCTAGGTTTAGTTCTACCTGTAACCCGAATTCAATCAAACCAAATCGTGCGATTGATGTTCCATTGATTCTGATTAATCAAACATTCGATTTGGTCCATGGGGCGTTTGACAACAATTTCCTTCACCACCCTCAAGAGTTTTACTATTTTCTGGGTCCCAGGGTGGGGATGTTTGATTTTTTTGCAAGGACAAATGGGACCTCAATACATCATAACATCCTCATCTGTGGGGCCATCTCGGCTGTTTTGGAGGTACAGTAATAACAAGCCTTTCAAAGACACGAACTTGCACCTCCTGCGCAATGTGATGAAACTACGATGCAAAATTTTCTCTGCACTTTGTAATTAAGAAGTTTGAGTTCTGTTTCTTTGTAACTTTGAACGTGACATGAACATCGCGAAGGGAGGAAATACATGTCATGTGTTCACGAACATTTATAATGTGTGTGCAAGCTGAGACAGTATCATTCATTTTGATCGAGTACTACAGATGTATAGTCAACCCAAGGTGGGGACATTTGATCTGAATTTACCCATTTTTCAGGGTTTACCTCGGAGTAAGAACCTGTGACTTTTTCCTTTATTTTTGAGCTATTGTTTCTGTGTTCTGTATTGTTTCGAGGTTCTTTGTTGTCTTGTTCGTTCTTTGTTTTATGTCACTGGTGAGTTTCACAGGTTCTTACACCGAGGATGAGCCATTTTTCGGGTATTGATACATCCTTAGCCTCAAATTCACGTCAAAAATCCTTTGTCTATAAACATCCACACGAGACTAATGATGTACCAAGTATTGTTATTCAAATTTGGACACCATTTATGCAAAGGGTCTATTCATGGGTGCACATCAAAACAGGATTTCGAAACAGCATGAATGTATGTATATTATAAACTAACCTCTTTATGACAGCGATGTAGTTGTTCTATAACTTCTAGACACTCGCTATGAAGGTGAGGAGCTAAAGAGGGGTGCATAACGTACCAAAAATCCTATCACCAGCAAAAATAAAGTTGCCGAAAGATAGTCTGACTCACCACTCGCAGACTGCGTTTATTTTGAAAGCTACGAGTGCTTAGTAGCCAAGCGATGTCAAAGGGAAATGGAAGGAAGACCCTGGGGATGAAGTTGCCAAGATACTTTATGTAAGGACAAACAAAAGATAACTCCAATACGGCCATCCGGAATAAACTAATTCAACCCAAAATGCTTGCTCGTAGTCATTCAGTCGCGCTGTTTTGACTTTTGATCACCCTGACCACCCAGTACCAGATGCAGTCGACACAAAATTAATTAAAAACGTTGCCGTTAACAAAACCAAGATCGGATCGGACCGGATCAAATTCGATAGGACCGGACCGGACGGAATCCGACTGACAAAACCCGGATTGAATCCCAAAAATGGGGATCGCCATAAATTCCCGCCATATGTAATGTATCACATCTCGAAGACGGCGTATAGAGAAGTATTAACGTGAAATTTAGACAGTATTGAGGCCCCATTAGGGGGGGGGGGTCCGATTATCCCGTATCCCATTAATTTTTGGCCGTATCCTGTTAATTGCGGTGGATTGCATCTCCAACTTTTATGTTCGATATCCCCGAATCTCTTGTTGAAATATCCCGTATCCCGTTAATTTTTTCCCCAAATATCCTTTATCCCTATAATTTTTTACCCAAATATCCCGTATCCCTAAAACCCCTAATAGGGCCTCAGTATTTTGGCGCGCGTGAAAAGTGTCATTTTGTTTTTACTGAAGTTAAATCGTAGAAACTCTTATTCTTTGGCCATTTACATGTAGAAGCATACGAAATGTTAAGTTTTTAAAATCAAAGTTTTTACAACATGCGTTGTTTTGTCATGTTTGTTACCGCAGTTTGCTTTTTATTTCTCTGTTTCTAGTGGGAGAGATCACGCAAGCACATGGTAGATGAAAATGAATATTCCGGACGAAAAAACTTCAACCTGAAATTTTATACATCTGTGCGACAGTTGGCAGTAATATTTGCATCAAGTCTCAAGAGAATTCTTATAGTTCAAATATACATCAACCCTTTTACGTGGTGTAAACATTGCACTGAACACAATCGCGGATGAGGTGCCACGTGACTATTTTGGCGGGAATTTATGACAATCCTCGGTCCGATCCTGGTTTTGGGTTTTGTCAATCCGGTTCGATCCAGACCATGTAAATGCAAGTTTTTGACAACGTTACTGAATCACTATAATGGAGCCGAAACCAATTGTGGAATTACAAGCATTTTAGGCATCCTACTGATGAACGGTTATGACAATTAGATTTTTTTACAGGAGCCAACATGATTGTGGTCTGTTCCCTTTGAATAGGGAGGGGGTGTTAGTGTTTCCGCCTCAGCAGTGCTGGTGATCTAACTGGGCTGGCCGGCTTAGGTTGGCCTGAGATCCAGGCAATTCTGACAATTCTGTTGTACAGAGAAAAGATGTTGTCGCGATTATGTGACAACTGAGAAGCCCGAAACCGGAATTCCTGTATTTCTCGATGTTAGTTAGGATTCCAGCTAGCTAGGTTAAAATACGCGAACACCAATCAGCAATCTTCTACATCGAATTTTGTCATGTATTTTTATTCAGTTCAGTCTTTAAAACACAAAATACAAAATATAGATATTAAATATAAAATAAGATTTACAATTGAATGTACATATTTACAGTTCCCTGTACAAAAATATCAATATCTATTTTTTTCAACATTAATAAGTCTCCTTTTATCCTCTTTCAACAATTTGTCGATTCATAGCTCATAATTGGTCTGCAAGAAATAAAAGGTCACAACGTTATGATTTTCAGTGCAAACTTATTTGTCATGGTGTCTGGACTTGTCATACCAGCAGCGACAGGCATCTCTTGGCAGTCACACAACATTTACAAAACAGCACTGTTACTTATTTGAGCATCACTTCGAGAAGATCTCAGGGAAATCGATAAAAAACAGTTTAAGGTTGTAGAGTGCTCAGTACTCTAAAAATGACAGGACTTAGGAAGTGAGGACAGCTGAGGCTAGAGGGCTTGGACGGAAAGGGAAAAAACTGAAAACACAAGGCACACTTTAAAATGTCCTACCCTAGCTATGGAGCGGATGATCCTCAAAACTTTCATTGATTGAGTCAGGAAAATCTGTCTCCTTTGCAGGCTTTTTGCGGGCTAAAATAACAATTAAAAGCACTGATAAGAAATACAATGTTTTACAATTCGTTTCTTAACGGACAGTTCGTTTTTATCAAGGTATTCTAAATTTTTTAGTTAACTGCAGTGTATGTAGCTTTCATGCCCAGTAATAAAGCTTCTCGGCTTGGCAATAAAAGGAAGGAAAGAATAGTAACACTTAGAAACTTACTTTTCTTATATGCATTCCATATTCGAACCGTTTTATCCCATGAAGCAGAAACGTACTATAAAGAAGACAAACAATTAAACTTAATTCTTGCCCCGCGCACAGATTTCATACATGTTGGGACTGGTGAAGAATTACGACACAGGAATGAGGCCGTGTTCTATTGAGCTATAGTCCAGTAATCCAAACAAAAATGTCGTACGTGAAAAAAGAAAAGCTGTCATACAATAAATGAATAGTGGGGGTAAGGTTTTCTGCTCCGACGAAGGGCTAACGCTCGAAACGTCAGCTCTCGAATCTCTTTACGGTGGCCAATTCACATTATCAACCCAGTTGATAAAACCAAATTATACTGTCATACAATACCTGGCTTCTCTCAGGAATGTGAACAATGCATCGCACTGAGTCGCTATGTCCAAGATTCTTCTGAACAATTTTACGCGTGTCTGGATCATAAACTCTGGAAAATGAAAACATTGCCTGTAATCCTCTGAGTCTAATCTTGACGCATTAATTCTCCTAATTGATTTCCTTGCATTTCTTTTATGTCAGTTCTGAGAATTCGGTGTTACGTCAATACAGTATCCCACAAATCTCGTCAACTATTTACCTAACAATGCATTGAATTTGAAAGGAGAAATTAGCTGTTGATCAGTCATACAGCACTAACCTGATAATCTCCTGGACGCCAGCCACAATACATCCATTCACTTGGTCAATACACAGCGCTGATACCGCACCTTGGGCACTGAGAACTAGATCACAGGCCATCCCGTCTGCACTCTGCGGTGAACAAGATGCCACTGAGCGAGCGCACATTTTAACAATTTAATTAATGCTATATTAGTTTATATATTCCATTCACCTCAAAGCTAAAACACGTTTTTAAACAAGCTGTTTTGGTAGTAACATTGTTAACGTTTGTCATATTCAAATTCAACACAAACCTGTTGATGATTTTCATTTTGTTGATCCTGGTTTAACTAAATATGATTGTTTTGTTGTGTGAACTGGGTGCAAGCTCATTTTTATCCATACCCTTGGCAACGTCTCGCAATTTTCTGTGGGGTCGAGTCACGACAGAAGGAACGAACGCATAAAGAAATGAATTATTTATTTATAACGATTAATAAACCTTTTCAGTTTTGGTGCGATAAAAAATGGTATTGGTTACGCATCTGTTCTAGCTACTACTTCATGTAAGCATAACAAATAACATACCCACACACGAATGGTGCCATCTTCCGAGCCTGTGATCCATTTGGTCAGCACTGCATTCCAGCGCACCTTCAAAGAGAAAACAGAAGCCGGGTTTTTGAAACAGTAATGGAACGCTAGAAGAACATACAAAAATATTGAAATCAATTGACTAGAGGCACAAAAAATTCGGCCTCCAAAGTTCTGGACCAGTTGTTCGAAGGGTGGACAACACTATCCACCAAATAAATAACTATCCAGTGGATAGCGTAGTTTGTTTTGTCAACACTTATCCACCACTGTATAGCATTTATCTGTTAGATAGCGTTATCCACCCTTTGATCAACTGGGGCCAGGACGATGAGCTGCCCCAAACTTCTTCACAGCCATTATGTTGATTATCACACATCGCTTCACAGCGTGACAGAGGTACCAAAAAAATGAAAACAACATCTTGTCTTAGTCTGAGCCCCCATCTTGGATTTAAAGGAGCTACATCATCGTTCATGCACTTTGAAAAATTTAGCCTAAATTTTTGAAAATCGTCATTTCCAATCCGTTTCAATCTTCTCCATCCTCAGCCATCCTTGTTCCTTTATGGTTTAGTATCACTCCTTTGACGTTTTTCTTCCTTAGCGAACTATTATTTTTTAGGTTTCCTAAATTTTAAAGGGTAATTTAGGTTGTCGAAGAAATAACTCCAAATACCGTGACGTAGCTCGTTTAAACGTAGATAAGACAATAGGAGCCAGTTCGGATTCTGGGTTTACCTGTGTTACTTCAGCCTCGTGGCCTTGTAGCACCGCTGACAAGGTCATCTCAGCACCGCGGTCGGAAAACTGTCTGATGTACACCAGCTTGTCGGAGGAAGCGTATGCGAATTCATTTCTGCAAAAGAGCGACAGGAAAAGATTTTGTTGTAGAAGATTTTTTAAGAACATTTTCTGTAAAATAGTCTACGTACCTTGCTGGACTGTACGCTAAATCCATGATGATTCCATCTGAGGCCAGTTCATCACTCTCCAGAGCGCTGGGATCCGTGTTACGAAAAGTGTCGTGAAAACTACCAAGAGGGAAAAAACACCAAAATGATAGGTACACGTACGTATACGAGGTCATGAGTAAGCAACCATGGTTTAATTCTGTTCTTCTCCGATTACTGATTTTGCTTGAAAATCTTCACAAAACACGGCTTACCAAGCAGCTTCCAAGTCCCACAAGAAAATTCTTCTGTCCCAGCCAGCACTGAGCTAGACAAATCAAAACAACAACAACCGACATTTTCTTTTCTTAATCTCAAACACTTTCTTCTCTTTAAGTGTATAAACTGACATCGGTTGGCCGGCTAACGGAAACCTGAAAATATACTGTGGGAGGAGTGGGAAGATCAGCTGTAAACAAGCATTACAACGGGGGGAGGGGGGACTTCATGCTACAGCATTGACTACCTCTGAAGTCTATCCATGCTCTAAGGTCGAAGAGGATAATTATGACCTTTAACTTGTAAATTGAGTCTTACCAAGTATGTTGTGTTGTAACCAGCTTCTCTTCCCACCACGGCCAGTCCAGTTACACAGCTAGAATGCTCCGTAAACACGTGTTTACAGATGAATCCTGCCACTCGGTTAGTCACTGAATCATGCTCCTTAGAACCCTGTTTACAGAACAGAGTACACAACAATCAGAAATGAACAAATACAGCACAGCCATCACATCAACGGATGGCAGCTCGAGTGCTAAGCCCTAATTTGTGATTTCTATCAGTGTTATGAAATGGAAACTCGCAAAAAGGAACAAGGATGGTTAATGATGGTGAAGAATGTGAATGCACTCTACGCTACCTCAGCATCAGGCTTCATTACAGATTTGAAGTGCTTTCTACCAAGTAGAATCGCGTATTTGTAGATCAAGTTTTCATCTGCTGGTCTCATGTTTTCCAAAACCTTTACAGCATCCTCGTCAAAACCCCACACATCTAACAAAACAGAAAAAAATTCAGCATCTCTCCAGTTTGTTCATTTAAACAACGTTACCAGTTGAATGTTGTTTGCATTTCTGAGCTCTGATTGGTTGAAAACAATCCTTGAGCATTGTGCTGTAACCAATCAGAGAAAACTTATCCTTATTTCAACCAATCAGAAACAAGCATAGACATACATGTACTTTCCCGCGTTTTCCATTGACTTCACGTTTTCCCGCGGTGACTGCTAGTCACGTGTTTTTGGTTCGAGTTCTGATTGACTCATTATGTTATTTTCCTTTGTCGTGATTGTCCAGTTGCGACGACTTAAGTTTTAGCAGAATACTCATCTCAAAACCGCTGCAAGTATGAAACAACAAGGCGAAATACTCAAAACAGTAACAAAGTGTACTCACAAATGTTATTATCTTCTGATGCCACCACTAACAGGTCAAGGTTCTCCACAAAAATAGATCTTAAAAGAGCAATGTTACTAGTATGTTCAGAAGCAGGCATCTGCAAAATTAAACAACAGGAAACACCTGATTTTAAAGGCGCAAAATTTGTGTTAATATGCAACTTTACCATGTACAGATAGCAGACTTCTTTTTGTTTGAGTTTGATGCAGTAAAACTGGATAAGCGATCACCTCCCCAATTCACTAAAGATAGCTAGCCAAAGATAGCTTACGGTATACAATGCAAAAATTTGCTCTTTAATAATTTTTTCTTGTTTCTACCAAAACGACTGCGTCTTCCCACCAAAACAACCTAAATGTCTCTAACAGACCATTACTTGGGGGTGTGGGGGATGAAAAATATCCTGCAGACATGAAAAAGCCAAAATAAATTGTTTGCAGACACGAAAAGTCCAAAGTAACTTGTTTGCAAAGAAAGAGTTAAAAAAAAAATAGCTTGAGAGGACTTATTATTTGAACACTTCCCCAACCCCCCCTCTAAATGACTTGAGAGGAGAAAGTTTTCAAACCCTACCGTCCCTAAGGACTGCTGGTTTGGTAATGGTTGCATTGCAGTTTAGAAAAGAAATTCTCTCTTGGAGATTTGAAATATGGTGCTAGAAAATGCTTATTACTTGGTCTGTTATCAAAAAGTCACTGGGCTTGGGACATCTGAGCATCTTTTATCAGAGTCCAAGTAAGATACACTGTGATATATACCTGGTTGATTGTATTTAGGAATGACGGCTTTGGCCTGCTGTCACCGATGTGCCTGTTTGGACTTCCCCAATCATACTTAGCAGCAATCTGAGCTGCCAGCCGAGACTTGGCTTCACTCAGTAAAAACAACTCTTTGCTGTAGGAAAGTGCAAAATATGTGGATTAATACGAGTTTTCCCCAAACATTACCTAGTATATAATCAAACAAAGAGATCAGGAGAATAGAGGGAATGATCAACAAAAAGGAATGAATAACCATGCATGTAAGATGTAAAGGAAAACCCTTTGATTTTCCTAAAAAAAACTTGTAACATGATAAACAAAAACGTTCATCTGCACGGACCAAACGAGTTGGCAGTCTATACTGCCGCCTGGTTAGCTCAGTTGGCAGAGCGTCGGACAGCTGTATGGAAGGTCTCGGGTTTGAGCCCCAGACCGGACCAACACTCATGGTCTTAAAATAACTGAGGAGAAT
The DNA here is from genome assembly GCA_947652115.1 of Blastomussa wellsi. Taxonomy (NCBI): domain Eukaryota; kingdom Metazoa; phylum Cnidaria; class Anthozoa; order Scleractinia; family Plerogyridae; genus Blastomussa; species Blastomussa wellsi. The sequence continues at coordinate 20,413,349 of OX393570.1, read as the reverse complement.
GTGCTGCCTTTGCAAATGACATCTGCAAATGGTTAGACATTCTTACTAGTCTTCTTGGACAAGGACGAAAAACCGTGGGTCCTCTTCTGCATCTTCCATGTTACCATAAAAGGGGGCGTTAAAGAACCTACGCATTTCTTGCAAAGAGTAGGGAACGAGGTTCCTGGTATTGTGCTCTGGCCTCGTTTCACAGGTTGGTGCTAAACATAGGGATACCCTCGCTGCACCTTTTCCCCTTGGACGAACTTGCCCAAGCAAAAAATAATTGAGTTCGAGTATGAGTAGAATGTAAGTTTAAGGCTAGCAGGTTCTTGTGTTTGTGTTTTGCACTGCTGTCATTAATTTTTGGGTTTGGGGGATTTTCAAACGAGTGAGATACATGTACATACATGTACACCACACGTCCACCTCAAGAGTTTTATGATAGAACACATGTAGCTCAAGCTGGTGGGGGAAATTGTAATTATTCTCATTGGTTGCATTCTTGCAAAGTACAATTTTTGTATGTAGCAGTTTCACTGCTTGTGTGAATCTCCAAAAACGGAACCTGGTTGCAGGAAGGTCATTAGGGACTATTTAGGTACCTATACATGAAGTTGTTTGACTGTAGTCTTTCCCATTTTGAAACATGACCATTGTTCCCTCCACTGAAGATTAACAGAGGAACCTTCGGAGCTATAACAAAATAATAAAAAAACAGAAATGTTCTCCAGTAAAATTGGACTCTCTTGACAATGTTCAAATAAAAATTCAAATTATGTAACTTAAATTATCTACAGGTGATCAAATAGTTCTTCAATAACATTATAAATTTTACAAGCCTCACAAGGTCGATGGGAAAGGATTTTCCTCACAGAAAACAATTTCAAGAAGTGTTCTGTCAGATCAGATATCAAATTAAGGGGAAGCGTTCTGTTGGATCAAAAATCAAATTGCTATACATATGCAGAAGAGTGTCAAAGGCCCTTTAATTTAAACGCCACATAACACTACTCACTGTATGTAAGGGACTCCATAGCGCACTTGTTCTTCAATGTTGTCAAACAACCAGATGAATTGTATTTCCATAAAATCAAATGCCTTCTGTTGTTGGTTCCTGAAATAAAATACAGTCAAGAGCATTAGACACTCAATCAATCAAGCCCCCACCCTCCCCACTCCCCATTTTAATGGTACATTGGTATTTACTAATTAGGATTTGAATCCAACCCACGACCTAACAATAAATACGTTAGTTTTAAATTAGGCCCTAGGCCAGACCACAACACCGGGAACCTCGTTCCCTACTCTTTGAGAGAAGTGCATGGGTTCTTTAACGTCCCCTGCTTACTGTAACACTGAAGATGCAAGAGACGGGACCTACGGTTTTTCGTCCTTATCCGAGAAGACTAGAAGGTCTAACCATTTGCAGATGTCATAACAAAGGCAGCACCTTCTCCTCAGTTATTTTAAGACCCTGAGTGTTGGTCCGGTCTGGGGATCGAACCCGAGACCTTCCGCACAACAGTCCGGCGCTCTACCAACTCAGCTAACCAGGCGGCGGTGAAATGAATGTTGAGTGAATTGAAGGTCGAGGGTAATAAAACAACAAAAAAATCAATTATTCCCCTGAACAATGATTCTTTTGTCTGTGCAGAGGAACACAATATTTGTGGGTTCTGGCAACTTCCTCTCTTAGCTTCATGTTTTTATTTATTTAGTATTATTAATGTAATCTAGATCTTCTACTTGTACACATGTACATGTACTAAACACTATCTTAAATTATGAAGGGAGAAATTGAGAGGTCAATGAACATAAAACAATATAAGTAAAAAATTATTAATTATTATTATTATTAAATATACCTCTAGTATAAATCTTAGTGTTAAAGTGGCACAGTCGCCATGAATAAAGTCAACTTTGGCAATGTATAAAATTGCCTTCAAATCAAAGGAAACCTTGAAATAGTAGTTTACTAAGGTAGAAAAACACCAAAGATGCATTTTAGGATGGCTTTGAATGAGGAAGATTGGGAAGGATTGCAATCGACAAATGTGAAAAATTTAGGCTAAACTTTTCAAATTGCATCATCCGTGACCAAGCTCCTTTAAATATTCAGGGGTTTCCAAGATGTTCAAATTTTCAGACATTCTCTCAGTTTTTCGCAGTGTCCCTGGCAATGGCACCCAGGTCCTGTCTTCTTACGAGAACCCTGCGGGTGTAACCCTTTCTTAGCTTCATATCACCAGTATACTGTGTCTGATGAACCCCTTTGATTAATGAACAGTACATACCAATGACATGTCCCAAGTCAGAGATGTAGTAAAACATTCCTAATGGAAAGCTAACAACAAATGGACATAGAGCAAAATTAGCTACATTTTAATGAAAATTATGTCGGTACTGTAGGATCCACTGTCTCCTAACTCAGAATCAGAATCAAGAAAGTTCAGAGACAGAAAAATCAAATGGTAGTCTGACTGTATATGAGCCTTGTGGTCCATCTGGCCAGAGCTTATCCCTGTTTCCTTAGCATGAAGCATCTAGAAGTATTTCATTTCTACCCTCTCCCCCACCCCCTGGATGGGACGCTAGGGTTACCCCCAGCATTATGTTGTCAGTACTCACGGATTTATACACCTGGGTGGAGAGAGGCACTGTGAGAGTTAAGTATCTTGCCCAAGAACACAACGCAGTAGCCCCAATCAATGGGCACTAGTTAGTAAGTCCCACGCACCAACCATTAGGCCACCATGCCTCCCACAAAAAAAGGGAACTTAATTTAATTGATATTTGTTTAGAAGACAAATACAAAATAATTATTTCTCTCACCCATTGGTTTCTTCATTTTGAAATGTTCCTATAAAGTCTGTCACCTGAAAACAGAATTGAACACAAGCATGAGTGTACAATGATAAGACACGGACTACAGTACATAATTATGCAAGTTTAGCCATGGGCATGTCCACGCTCCGAAAAGAGCCATTTTTTCCACCTCGCTCAACCTAATTCAGTCTCCAAATGTTTTAAGCTCAGTTTGGTGAAAAGGGAAGATTGTACACGTGCTAAATAAATAGTTCACATGTGAAGGGAGGGTACATTTGTTTTTTCTGTACTAGTTCACCTCAGCTAATCAAGTCTTTATAATTAAAAATGTCGATATTATCTGTCATATGGTATGGAAAGACAGTTTCATACAACTTCTTTACAAGTTCAAGACAGGATCTTTACAAGTTTATTTGTCCCCTAATTTACTCACTTTAAGTTGTTGATCATGATATTTTACTGCTATATTGCTAGTCTTCATCAGACAATAAGGTAATGTGGCACAGCCAGTTCATAGACCTGTTGCCTTTTAGGCTGCACATGTTCAGTACTTAATATATAAAAGTAAGAACAACGGGCAGGTTCAGGATTTTTCTTAGGCGGTAGTGAACCACTAAGGTATGACATAAGTGACGAGTGACGTAAGAGGATCAGCAGATATAGCTACATTAGAGAGTCGCAGGTCATCTCAAGAGGGGGACGGGGGTGCACACCCCATGCACTCCTCCCCTAGATCTGAGAACTCACATTTTCTCCTGATTTAGGATCGTACATAGCAGCTTCAGCGGTCCCAGCCGCCACCCAGATTGTCTTGATGGGTCTTACATAACACACTCCTGTAACAGCGGCACTGTTGAAAAGATTCATTCAGCTTTAAAATAGCTTTCAACACTATCATTATCAAATACACAACTTTGATAGTGTTTTATTCAATTGCTAGATTCAGTAAAATCTGGGTGAAGTTAAGCTAGCACGAGATTCCCAGATGCAATTCCATGGCTGGTTAGCCCACTGGCAGGAGAAAAGAGTTTTAATTTTCAGGGTCGAAGTTTAATTTTTTGTCTTTAAGTAATTTTATATTTTGCAGCCTCAGCCAATGTGTAGTTCCAGAAAATATCCATACTCCCCCCATGGAAGGGATTGGAAATTCCTGGGGGGGTGGGGAGTTGCCAAAGACTAAACAATTTAAAGAAATGAACGAGGTTGAATTGGAATTTCCAGAGGGGTGGGGGGGCTCTTATAAAAAATCCTTCCGTTGGGGGGTAATGGATATTTTATGGAACTACACAATATGTCTTCCTGCAATTTTTCTTTCAATCAGAACAGCTAGCTCTTAATTATAATTTGTTAGGAATCCTACTCAAAGCAAATTACCTGAAGCCATCAAACTTGTGCATAACTTGCCCATCTTGAGACCAAACCTTTACAACTTTGTCAAATGCACCAGTTAACACCCTAAAGAAATATTACATTCAGAAATAAAATACTGTTGTACTGACCACACTAAATTGTTCTTGACTGCATTTTCAGTTAAAAAAATGAATTACCATGTGTTGTTATCCGAGTCCCGAGCCAGACACATGCAGATTATACCAGCATCATGTGCCTTATTTACCCTGAAAACATAAAATAAATACGTCAAATAAATTTTTGTTTTTGTAGACAATAGATCTAAAACTAAGGAATAATGTTACAGACTATTGCATAAAATTTAAGGCTGGATAATCACATCACTATCCAGTAGGCAGTACACTAGGTTTGTGTCAACATTTGTCTCCTTGATAATGGCTTGTTTTTCCAGTGTATAATGTTGTCCACCCCTTCTCTGCTTGAAAAGGCAGGTCAGGAAGCTTGTACTTTTTTTATATAACATCATTTTATATAGCAAATCAATTTCGCTTCTTCTGTTTTACTCTCGAACTTAGAAGCTTCTTCAACAATCTCTGCAGCTTGACTAAGAATTTTGTCCGGAATTCCTTCATAGAAAATGTTCGCCGCCATCCCTTGTGAATTTTCACTAGAGTAAAGCTGACGAAAAACAATAAAACACACTTGGGTTTTTGACCAATCAGAGTGCGCGCAGAGTCCTATTTATTATAATTTAATTTATTACTTTTCCATGTACTTTCACCATCATCTATTATAAACATGTAGCACATTCTGTACTCTGTACAGTCTTACTTTGTTACAACTGATAAACTTTTGTTCCCTTTGTATGAAAAAGTGGAGTCATAGACGATAAACTTCTGATCATAACTATAAGATAAAAAGAAATAATTACTATCAGTACAATGAATGTAGAATTTCTATTTAATGAAAACTGAAGTATTAAACTCAAATGCATCCTGACTGGAATTGGAACGACTGCCAATTTTGAGGCCTGTACTACAAGCTACAATCCCCGCCAGAAGTGCTTGGGACACCTAATTTGCCAACAAATAGCGTGACAATTTGTAACGATTGCTACAAAATAGAAGCCCCCCTCCCCTGAAACAATGTTGTATTTTAGGTAAAAGTCTGAAAGTATTGTTTTTTCATGAAACACAACATTGCAAAGGGGAAGAGGGGAACTGAAAATATTTGTTCTTGTTTCTAGTTGTAAACATAGCAAGTGTCTCAACAATTTCGACGGTAATTGTAGCTTTTGATCAAACTCATTTAAGGTACATTGTAATTTTATAAAATTAATATTAATATTAATTTTCTGATGTGAAGTACTAGCATTACCCTCCGCTGTAGACTCTTGACTCATAACAAACTACACACTTCACAATGTCAGAGTGTTCCTTGCAGATATAAGCTGAAAAATCAAGGTTGAAAATGTATCTGTTTATTTGCTTTCTCGTTATTTATAAATTTTTAACTTAAAAAAATAAAGTGCAAAGAAGTTTATTACCTTTTGTGTCTATCACATGCCCAATTTCTCTGCCTGAAATAACCAAGTACCAAATTCCAGAATCAGTGTGACATACTCAGAAGTTTCATATGTTCAACAGAAAACTTACATAAATAATTATGTACAGGGGGTAACCCTGTGATGGACAAGCATCCCATTTAGGGGGGAGTAGAAATACTTCTGTAACTTTATCCTAAGGAAACCAGGATAAGCTCCGGGCTGATAGGCCACTAGGCTGATACAGGTACGTGCAGTGAATTACGATAATACACCTGTGAAAATAGCTTAAGTTGTCAGTCATATTATGTGATAATGATCAGCAGTTACCCGGATCTCTCATATTAAACACTTGAACTGTAGAGTCCACGGCTGCTACTATTTGATTCCTTCTTGTGTTCCATGACATACAATACACTGGAGAGCCAATCTAAAACAATAAAAAGTGCTAAGAGTTAGAAAAGATCAACTACTGACAGTTGCTCTTTGTGATATTCATTAACGCCATTCAGCAAAGTTCTCCAATCTGTAGCAGAAGTTCTGCTCAATGAACTTATGACTGTCATGTAGCCTTATGAAAAAGCCTGCATAATCAAAAGTTCCTACTGGTAATAAAAATAATATGCAATATTTATAAAAAAAAATGGCAAATGCCAAAAAATAAAATCTGGATACTTTTAAGTAGACTAACATTGAAATAAGAAACCTTTTTGAATTAACATCTGCAGTTCTGTACACAATAATAATAATAATTAAATGTTTTTGTCAATGATTTGTCAGCTTTCACGTGGCCTTTGTTTGAACTGCCTGATAAAAGTGCATGAACTGTGAGAGGTAGAGATCTCAAGTTTTGCATTTCACTCTTTGAGAGATGTCAACTCCCACTTCTTGTATTTTGGTTGGCCATTTGGTTGAAACAGATTCCATCCAAAAGGTGTCCATAGGGTGTACATAAAAATTTGTCAAAAATTAAAAAAACAACTTCGTCAAGAGGCAATTATGGTACAGTGCAGGGATGTAGCTAAGGGCCGGCTACCGGCTAATTTCACCGGTTGAAAGAGAGCTTACCACCGGCTTAAATTTCACTAGAAAACAAAGACTCCAAGAAATTTTCCAGGTACAATGGTCAGAAAAGCCGGCTGAGCTTGTTTGTGAGCCAGCTTTGTAATTTCTTCGCTACATCCCTGCACAACACTGTAACAGCTTACTGGAATCCTATCATGAACTGCACCACCAGAGCCCCAAGCGATGATCGTACCATCATTGGCTGCTGAGAAGAGCAGTTTTGCATCACCCCTGTATGACATAAAACATCATCAATTACATGCACTTTAATTTATTATTATTATAACCTCCAATAAACTTCTGTGTCATAATTATTTCACATGCTACACTGCATTATAATTATTATTAAATGTAATGGAATGTAACTTTCTGCATGCCACCAGGGAATCTTTTTGGACAAAAATTGCAATCGTTTCTGGTCTTTTTATACTTCTGGTCAGAGAGGGGCATTCCAAGAAAAGTTTCTTGCTGAAGAATATGTGACGGTGTGAAGAGAATACTGTCAGGGCTCAAACCATTCTACTGTGTGCATGTGAAGTACTGATATTTAAAAATCTACATGGAGATAACTTTTCCAGTCATTTCTATACATGCATGCATATTTTGTTGTTTTGCACTCCCTTACTTACCAGAATAGAAAGCTCGTAACCCAGCCATCGTGCTCGCGAACTGAGCGAAGCATCTTTCCTGGTTCACCAGTGGAATAATCCCAGACTTTGATAACTCCATCTGGTAAAATATCAGCAAGATTTAATACTCATTAAGCCTGCATACAAGCCAAGTGCTCCATCAGGCATGAGCTTAACCCAGTTTCCATAGCATGAAGCGACAGAGAGTATTTCTACTCCCCCCTGGATGGGAATGCTAGTCCATTGCAGGGTTACCCCCAGCAGTAAGAGAGGCACTGTGAGAGTAAAGAGTCTTGCCCAAGAACACAATGCAGTGCCCTGGCCAGGGCAGGAACCTGGACAACTGGATCCAGAGTCCAGCCTACAAACTGTTAGGCCACCATTTTTATCAGCTGTGATACTCTGCCTCATTCATCTGCTCTGATTTGAACTGAGCTGAGAGTACTTTCTGTTCAAATTTGTGGGAGAGTCACCAAAAATCAATAAAATGTTGCTAGAAAATCCACTAAATCAGTCAAAAGTCTCCACTATGGGATGATAACTACTGTCAAATCCCCCACCTATGCGCTTATTGTCATTTGAATCTCTCGGGATTGTTTGGAAACCGGCAATTAACAGCAAGGATACAGATAAAAAGCTTAGCTAAAGCTTTCCAGTGCTCATTTAGCACCAAAAGGCCTAATCACTTGTAGAAAATAACACAATTTTTAGTGTACCTTCAAATCCCACCAAGATCTCATGTTTCATAGGGTTGTATGACAGCGCCGTTCACAGGAAAAAATTGAGAGATTCCAAATTGGGATAGTCATTGGGATTTCATTGGGAAAATATTGGTAAATTGTTGGAATATTAATTGAAATACCAACATTGGAAAAAGAGATACACTTACCAACATTGGAAAGTCATTTAATAGTTTTCCAAGGTTGGAAGTCTTGTTAAATTACCAAGGTTGGTAAATGTAATAAATGTCCAACATTGAAAAAAGCATTACCAAGGTTGGTATATGAAATAGAAGTCCAACATTGAAAAAAGCATTACCAAGGTTGGTATATGAAATAAAAGTCCAACATTGAGAAAAGCATTACCAAGGTTGGTATATGAAATAAAAGTCCAACATTGAAAAAAGTATTTCCAAGGTTGGTATATGAAATAAAAGTCCAACATCGAAAAAAGCATTTCCAAGGTTGGTATATGAAATAAAAGTCCAACATTGAAAGCAGAGTCTCCAAGGTTGGAATTCATAATTTAACTATCCAACATCAAAAACACAGTATCCAAGGTTGGTAAATGTACTAACAATGGAAGCAATGTTTCCAAAGTTGGTAACTCAGTATTCAAAATATCCAACATTGCAGCATGCTTTACCATAGCTGGTAAATGCGTTTATGCCCACTAGTAAAAAACAAATGTTAATTTTTATTGTCAACATTCTTTATAATTTCTATGAAATGTCAACCCTCTTTACAAACAGTTTACCAAAAGACAACTTTTGAAAATATACAGTAATTTTTTTCCTGCATGATAACACAATAAGATAACTCTCTTAACTCTGGCAATCAGAACCTGGATCAGAAGAATCAGATGAAAAGTCTGTTTCATCTACAGATTTTGTTGAACTTGAGCCTGAGGATGAAAGATCTGAACTTTTTACTTCATCTGTTTCATTTGACAGCTCTAGATCTTTCTGAATAACAATTTCATGTCTTGATAAACACCTGTAGTTTGATCCCTCATTAACAGAAACCATTTCTCTTTTCACAACTTCAAAGGCAATTTTCTTGGCCAGTTCATACTTTCCATTTCCTCTATGCTTGATGCTTAGTGCCTTAGCAGCTGGACTTAAGTGTTTTTTCAAACTTAAATTTCTGAATGTTGGCACTTTAAAGAATGTTGCACACACCAATTGTGCACTATAATCAGACATGTCGTCAAGAGTTGTGCTGCATGTTTCACCAAGATTTTCAGAACCAGGTTTTTCTGTATCTGTTTCATCTAAAGGCAAGAGAATAAAGTGCCAGGTCAGTGTGATTACATAGTATAATGTTCAACTTCTGACAGTTTTTATATATCATACTATCTCATGAATTAGTGTTTTTCCATCTTTGAACAGATTAGGTGTAGACAGGTTCACAGTGCTCACCTGTATGTAGGCCAATAGTTGATATTAATAATTATTTAGTTATGCCATCATTCATGCCATTCAAAATCCTTTCTTGAGGATGTTTCAATAAGACATTAAAAATGACTTGAAACAATGCTTGTAATTGTCATTAATTTATCTACAATTCAAGGGTTCCTGGCAACTGGCAAGAATGTTCTAAGTGACATGTTTGGGTCACTTTTTTGCTCAGATGCAGAGCTGTGTTCTAGCAGTGTCCGGTAGCCACAGGCAACTAACTTTTGTCTCTGGGCAACAAGAGAACTTACTAATTGCTGAGCACCCTAAATTTCATACCTGGGACCATTTGGGTTCCCTGGGATTATTCTTAGAGCACAGCCTTGCAGACATAATATAATTTTTACCTGTTGTCTTTTTTTTGAAACATCACTTGGTATAATGTACCATAAAATTAATAAAGAATGAATGCGACCATGCACTTATTTAATTAACCTACCAATGTCATTCTGGCTTAAATGTATTGCATCACTTGAGAGGGCCCGTTTTGCTGGTGTTCTTGAGTTCTGTTTAAAAAGAAAGAAAAATGCTTATGTTTCATCTCAGAATTGCTAACCCTCTTCTACAAGATAGAGTAGTGGTATAATTTGCTTACAAGTAGCCTGTACCTCAAAATCATAGCCATCACTTAGTTTCCTGTTCTTTTCAAATACCCACTGAAGTATGTGGTGTCTAATTGCACCTAACACAATCACACAAGAAAAATGGTCATTAATAAAAGCGAACACATTAATTAGCTACCGATACCTTAAACATCTATACTCGGAGAAATACTGTACATAGTAAAACTATAAAGACTAGTGTAAATTGGTATATAATGCTAGATAAATTATGTGAACTTAACAACATTATGCATTTCATCTTACTGGCACCTATACCACAAACCTCTTCTCTAGAATTTGGCATGCTTATAAGCCTAGTTTTTGCAAGCAAATGCAAGCACAGGATTCCCAAATGTAATCAGCTCCCCACTCATCCTAAAGTAACTCAAGCACAAGTGTAATTTGTTCCTCTTCCATGTGACTTGTACTTTTGCCTGCATTCTTCTAAATTTCACTAATAAAACTTGTACTGGTAGATCATAAACCAGCTAAGATAGCATGCTCAGGTAGACAGAGTCGCAAGTTACAACCAGGTAATAACTTTAGGCATCAACTTGTGAGACTGTTTGGTCACCCAGCAGAAGTTGAAATTTCCAAACTTACAATGACTTGTGACTCTAGATCTCTTGTTCAGGGTTAAATAGACAGCATTCACAAGAGTTATCTTCTACTAACAAAAAGTATTAAGTTGTGATGCTCAGACTTACTTTGCCCAAAACCAATTTCTTTCAATGTACACACAGGCTCTAAGGAAGACACCATTTCTGATAGAATTAAGCTGTTTGCATTGTTACTACGAAAATGCACTTTGTTGTTTCCAGGCCACCTCTTGGAGCATTCCTTTCGGATTAACTTAATCCTGTAATTTAAAATAAAATAAATATAAGTATGTGTACATATGTACAATTGTTCACTCTGAAAAGACACTGGTATTAATGTAACAGTACTCACTTGCTATGGTATAAATGCTTTTCCTCAGCCGTCATTTCCTGTTTGTCTTTTTTGGTTATTTTTGCTTTCATACGTTTAGGACTCTGGGCAGACTTGGGTTTTTGGATGGAATCTCCCTCAGTATTTGCTAAAAATCAGTTAAATCAAAATATTGTTTGACAGGTGTTCTAGGTATTAAAAGAATATTTAAACTATGTGTTGAAAGTCCAGGTAAATTCCAATCAAACTACCCTCTTCTTTCTAAAGAAAGGGCCAACCATGTTGGTGGGCGCATTCACAACATTTGAGACTTATTTTTCATGTCTACCCTTTTAGATGACTAAATCTCACCATGGCCACAGCATGGGTAATTAGAATAAATAGTGTCAGTCTAATAAAATTTAAAAATGACCCAGACAATTCGCAGGCACAACCTTGACACTTTTTTTTGACACGTACAAAAATTACGCTCAAGGGCTGATGCCTGTAGCATGAAAGAAGTATCACAAAAAAGAAAAATGAACTGAAGTACTTACAAAGTAGTTCTTTGATACATGCCAAAACAGCAAGCTGCTTTCCAATTGATTCGATGCCAATGTCCTTGAGGCACTGCCTATCTACGAGCGATAGTGTTTTGCCCGATATTTCACTTGCTAGAATGTTTAATAAACATTGAAAACACAGTCAAGTTATATCTATAACCGGATTCATCATGATTTAAGCCATTGCATTATATAAACCACACTCAAAGTATTTAAGAAAAATAGTCTCTGTATCAAGGACCACCCACCCCGCTGTCCCCACTCCACACCACACCACCAGTTCTCTCTCTCTTCTTCGTGTACACAACAGAACAAAGCAAAACAAAAAAGGGGAAGCCACAGACAAATTACAGAATGCATGTATATACATAGCAATTGTTTCTTAATGCCATTTGGTCTGCTTACCCTGAAGAAGACTTGCCTCTGCATTTAAGTCAGGATGATGCGTATTAAACCAAGATGCTAGTTCGGCAGGATTCCATTCCACTTATTCATGACAGAAAAGGGAAAACAACAGTGTTATCGGGGCTATTTCATCTTGAAAATTTGTCGTGAATAAATGCGAATATTTTTGTAATTCAGCTTTGATATAAGCTTAAGCGCCTATTTAAGCTAAACTTGAATTGGAAAATATTATTAAACCACTCGACAGCTAGTGCACAACTTTCATTGCTCGGTCCTATGTATTTACCGACAAGTTTAAGTTGTGTAAACTACATTTGCTTATTAAAACTAATACCAGTCAGAGCCTAGCTGTGTTTAACTCTCACTTTTGCATCAACTCGACAAAAATGGCGCCAAAAGCATAAATTTCATGTTCGAGTGCTGGAACACCTAAAACTCCGAATTGTAACGGCGAAAATAAAAAAAAAAGTTACAAAATTATGTTTACCTGGGTTAGATAGAGGCACCGCTACATTCTCTTCAGAAGTTCCTTCCGCCATGGAGAAACAAAAACCTCGTACAAAAACACTACTTCTGACTTCTCCTTCCAGTCCTTAGCCTACCAGTAAAGTGAAAATGGCGCCAACCTCCGCCAGCCTCGTTTCCGCGATTCGTTTCCGCGCCTTTTGTTTTATCCTAACCAGACCCCGCGCGTACAACGAAAGTGGCAGTCTCAATATGGCAGTCGAATCAAACTAGAAGTTGCGTTTTATGTTTTATACAAACTGAAATGGAAGCAGAGGAAACGTTTTCTCTTACTTCCTGTCGATGCCAGTTAACTCCAGAAGCAAGAGAAATCAGTAAGTTTGGAAAACCTCATGTGCACTGTCCGTGCAATAAATGCAATGGAAGAGCAACATGGCGTATGACCGCATGGAGGCATTTACAGCCATCAACAGAGCTTATTACATGTTCACCAGTTAAAAAAGCACGCAATACACTGGAAGAATCTGAATTGTCGCCTTTGGAGCCTCTTGTAGAATACGAAGAACAAGATTTTGATCCCGAACATGTTTTTCGGTTCGCGGGAAGCTACAGCGAATTTCCACATTCAAGTGCACGTGATGTTTGTGCCGGAGCCGTGCGCATGGACCACAGATGTGAAGATTCATCATCCACTGAAAGTATTAGTGCTGCTGCCTCAGGATCAATTGACAGTGATGGCGATGAAAGAGGTTTGAGTGACGATGAAGGAGGCTCGGTTGAAGGTGGTGATGAGGAAGAGAACCTGAAGAAATTTGTACAGGATAGCATTCTTCGCTTAGTTGAAATGAAACAGAAAATGGGCTGCTCCATAAATCATTTTGAAGAACTTCTTCAGTGGGGTAAGGACTTGCATACAAGTGAAAATAATGATGCTGCTATTCATTGGCCTAGAAACTGGGATGGAGTGCAATTATTACTTAAGGAACTAGGCTTTTCTGAGCCAAAACATTATTGGATTTGTCTTAGCAGTGACCATCGTAGTCATTATGGGCTCATGGAATCGAAAGATGAACCTTGTCCACATTGCGGTAATGTAGGGACAATCCCATATTACTACTTAGGCCTGTCAGATAAAGTAAAAAAGTGGTGCTCTTCCCCTCAAATGTGTGAGAAGATGACTGCCCATTGGGCACAACGTGACCATTGGCTTCCTGATGAGATGAAAGATGGTTGGGGGTGGCCAGTGAAGCATGAAATCTGGGATGGAACAAGGTTTGCCCAACTTGCATCTTTTTGGGACCCGAATGCGGTGTGGATACTTCCAGTCAGGTGCACCTATCCTGGATGTAATACTATTATTTGTTCTACTGAAATAGTTGATGCCCCTGAGGCAGGTGGTGGCCTCAAGGAGATAAAGTGTTCTGCATGTGGCAGCATATTTCATCACTCTCCAAGGGAAGCTTGTGGGGACCCTCGTAATATTGCCTATTGCGGTAAGTTCTGTTAATCTCTATTTCATTACAGACACCCCATGATCAGTGCGAGAGTCAGTTATGTGTGGTACCCTAGCTATTCCATAAAATCAACATGCATGGCTGCAAATGGATTTGTATGGGAATCCTGGTAGTAGAGTCAAGAAGATAATTACTCGCAAAATTTATCAATTCTCTTCTTGAATCTATTACCGGGATTCCCCATTCATTCACTCATTCATTCATTTATTCATTCATTCATTCATGCTCATTCATTCATTCATTCATTCATTCACCAAGAGAATACGTTAATAAAAAAAAAGTAAATTCTTACAGAAAAATCTTTATATCTGCAGCCATGTTGATAGAAATACGGTACCACACGTAACTGACTCTCACAAGGTGCCTGTGATTCAATTTATGCAAATTGCACAATGGCATCTGAAACTACTTAATATCTATCAACTGTTTTTTGTAGAAAATGGACTTTGACTGACTAAGAGCCGTGTTTCTGTAACTGTGGGAATTATAATTCATTCATGAGTATAAATATTGTTTCAAATATTTCAAAATGTTGTTTTAGGTCACTGGGATGGTTGGCAACCATTTTCTAGTACTATTCGTGGATGTGGAGCTATAGAGGTCTCAATAGCCACTATGTCAAAAGTACACCGTTGTCACACTGATGAGATCTATGTTGTTGGTTTTGTCCCAAGCTACCTTATTCCAAAGAAGAGGAGCCAGGCTTTGGATCCATTTCTTGAGCCACTCATCAGGGATTTAGAGGAAGGCTTCATCAATGGCATTCCTGTAAACTATGCAGCTACCATTGCTGGCATTCCATCAGGCCCAATGCACATACGTCACCTTCTGCTTTGTTGGAAAGGAGATCACAATGGACAATGTGAAGCTGGAAAATTCATTAAGTGTGGTAAACAGGGATGCAGGAGGTGTAATCTACAAGGAGTGTTTGTACCAGGTACCAATCATTACTATTATCCTGGTTTCAGATTGCAAGGCAGATTTCCTACTGAAGAGAGGTCTATACTTAACTGTTTGGAAGTCTTGCAGGATATAGAGGAGGAGGAACGCATAACCATTAAGCAGGAAAAATCCAAGAACACTGGATACACGGGATTGTCAATCTTTCATAGACTGTATCCCCTCTACCACTTTCAGTATGACAAAGATTTTGTCTATGATGAAATGCATGGTCTTCCTCTCAATGTCGTCAAACGACAGATTCAGTGCCTACTAGAAAGTGGCAATGAAGACCTTGACTGGCAGGTTGTTGATGAGCGACTTAAGAGCTTTCCATGGACTCATGAACATAGGACAGGACGATTGCCCTCTGGTATCACAAAGCGATTTGGTTATTGGAAAGCAGAAGATTTTAATCATTTTGCATTTCCTGCCATGGAAGCCTGCTTAGGTGACATGCTACAAAACGATCCTGACACCAGAGAAATTCTCTGTTGCCTTGCCCGTGTTATTGAGTTTTTTAGCAACCATGCTAGAAATGGCTGGAGCGAAGCTGATGTTTGTACATTTCACGAAATGTGTGTGAGATATGCTGTACTAGTAGAAGAGACCCATGGTGTTCAAAGTTGTGTAATCACATTGCATAATCTCCTGCATTTTAAGGATGATATTGCTCGTTTCAGCTCAATGGATAACTACTCATGCTGGACAGAGGAAAGGGCCGTTAGGAGGTACATTCTTGCCTCTAACAACCACAAGAACATTGAAATTACTTTTGCTTTGAGTGAGGCAAGGCGAGAATTTCTAAAAGTGCGGGAATCAAAACAACAAGTTGAAAATCGTCTAAATATTCACCAAGCTGACATTTCCAAGGTAAATACATGTACCATTATTAATATTTAACAATTATTCGCCGAAGGGAAAGTGATTATTGTTGGATTTTTCAAATCACTGAGCCTAAAGTGAATAATTGTTTTAGTATAATTTTCAGAAGTGATTATCAAGAACTAAAATAAACTGACAGAAACACTGAGAAAACGAACGCTAGTGAAGTAATCGCTTGAGTGAATGTATATAAAGTTTTCTACTTTCTAGTTTACGATAGTTTAGTACATTGATTGTAATTAAGAAATTCATTTGGTAACTCTTTTGACCCTTGATGACTTCGATGGTAATTTCGTCTGTTATTTTGGTTTCTGATCTGACTCACTGACTGGCAGCGTTCGCTTCTCTCCGAACTCAAAACCCCTTTGTTTATGATTTTTAAATGCCTCGGATACCATTTCTTGCAAATGTATTTTGTCCAAAGGCTGTACAAAATTCTCGAAACTGTAAATATCCAGGTAAACTACCAAAGGGATGCCTTTAGTAAAGACGATAATTTCATTCAGCAACTGTTGGCCATGTTTTACTTGCTTAGATAACAAAGCTGACGTTGCTTAGTGACCAAGCCTTGAAAGCTATAATCACCTCCGCAGAGGTGATTATAGCCGAATATTACGTCATTCTCAACCAATCAGAGGGGCGTGGATTTCTATAATCACCTCTGAAATTATACTAAATAAATATTGAATTAATGTTGGCGACTACTGTCATAGATAACACCCTTGCAGATCAATCATACTTGCACATTTTGGGCAAAAGCCATTTTTAAAACATTTACATTTTCACAGACAAAATACCCGAGGTGTGCAAGATTTACTTACATAATTGATTGTGAGATGAATATATGAAATTCATATATTAGAACTGCCGTTGTACATTTTAAGCAAATGATTGATCCTCGCAGTAATGAACTCAACTTAAGCAGTTGAGAAAAGCAAGCCTGAAAAAAACAATTCAGGCTTGGGCGGGATTCAAACCCATGACCTCTGCAATACCGGTGCAGCGCTCTAACCAACTGAGCTAACAAGCCAACTGGGAGCTTGGCCACTTGTGGATTCGTAATATACCCGTAGATGGAGTGGATGTGAGATGAATATATGTGTAGTTACTGTTGCCATGGCCATCTAGTCAATCAAAACCAATCACAACAATGTTGAGAAGCCAAAAATTGTAAATTTAAAGCTTATTCCACCTACTTTATTGTACATGCTTGGTTTTTCATTCATGTTTTGGGGAAATATATATACACTCGTACACATAAAATTTAACGTTGATGTCAACATTTTTACATACTTTTTTCTTTTCTTTCTTTTTTTTTTTAGCCTTCAGCACGTTCATTGCTGTTTGCAAAGAGACTTTTCAAGAGTTCCAAGGGCACAGTAAACTATGAGCGATTGTCAATCGGCATTCTTGTTGGTGGTGTTAAAAGCATGGAACTATCTAATAGTGACTGTCAGACTATCAGCATTGCAAGAGGTGTTCCAGTTGATGATGTTTCAGTCATTGGATGGTGTTCCAGAAGTCTGTGGAAACCAGAACACTCTTTTGAGGGCTTGCGCTACAGAGTTGGTGAACATGTGATTTTTGCTGACCCAGACAAGGGAGACACTGTTGCTGTACTGGAGAGTTTGTTTTCTGTCAGAATTGACAATGTGTCTGTTCTCTTCTGTAAAGGAAAGCATTTTAAATATGATGGACGAGCAGACACTGGCCATAAGCAAGTCTGCCCAACAGATAACACAGTCATATTTGAAGCATCACTTCTCAGCAGGAAGGTAATGCTGTTTGCAAGGAATGACAGTGATGATGAGAAGGAGGACGATTTGAGGGATGGTCAGTGCTTTATTCTCGTGGATTACATGCGACGGGTGTTTCCCGTTACTGAAGGGACAGTTGTTGTTCCTTACTATCCTGTAGTCCATGACATGATAGAAGTCAAAGGAGATGATGGGCAAGTCTGGAAAGCTTGTGTACAGTCGTTCAATCTAACCCGTTCGACTGTCAACGCTAGATTTTTTGTAGAGGATCGTACACAACCACTTCAATGGGTACCTGAAAGAAGCCCAATGCAAATCATTCACTTTAAAAGTATCCTTGGCATTTCACAAGGTCACTGGAAAGTACCATTTTCTTGTTGGATTGATGAAGAGGAGTAATAATCAATTCCAATGTTTTTATTGTGATGATAGTATTCTGAGATGTTGCCTTGATCAAGTGTTCAACCACACCTTTCAAGGAAAGGAGTGCTGAAATTATGGATACTAGTCAGAAATGTAATTATATGAGTATTTGTAAATTATTTGTTTTGGAAATTAAGGAGAAATTGAGCATACAGACAAATCACAAAATAATTGTCTTCTTTTTTATTGAAGTTCTTGCAGCTAAACAAAAATATTTTACCATACACTTGTAAAGACCCTTTATTGTAGGTATGGAAATGTATTTTCCTTAATTGAATTGAACAAAACAATGATGAGAAAAATGATAGTAATGATGGTTTATCACTCAAACAATCCAAGTTTGCTTCTGTGTTTTTTATTGGATTATCACCTGCTGGAAGTGATATTCCAATAATTTACCATAAAAACCAACTTGGAGTTGTTTTGGTAAATGACTGGTTTATCAGTCAGTAAACAATCCAGACTTAATATATTGGTTTTTTATTGGACTATTACCTATGAAACGTAATGTTCCAATAAACTACCATTAAAATACCAACTTGGATTGTTAAACAACTGATATACCAATGATCTTCCAAAATGTCCTTTCTTCTTAAAGAAATTATGAAATATTCCAATATTAGTCCAATATTGGATAGTTTAATTCAGATGTTTTCCAATAATAATCCAACTTGGAATCTCTCAATTTTTTCCTGTGGTTATCGCTTTATTGTGGGTGTCTTTAATCACTGCGAGCCTTTCCATCGCCATCTTCAAAAAATATTAGGCCTTAAGCCACTAATGGAGCTTTCACGTTGTCATTGCTTGTTATTTTGCCGGTAAAATTGCTACAACAAAAAAGCAAATGAACAGCGAAATGGAAGAAACTGCTCCTCCATGTTGCCAAGGGAACACGAAAAAGACTGGGTCGAGTTTGAGGCATCGGATTGAGGCGGGGCAACTTTTTCGCGGGAACATCGATCACCGATCGCGTGACGAGCAAAGTGGCTAACAGCGCCGAAGTTTAGCTAAAACTAAAACGGTCTAAAACTTGCATAAAGTAGAATGCTACCACAACTTTCTACTTTTCAATTCCACGATCAGGTGGACCAATGTTGAGAAAACCGTTTTGATCTGATATAATATGGGGAAGATATCAGTGACGTCACCCATGTCATTAATGTGCATGCTAACCAGAAACGTATTGGCTAGTGAAACAAAGAGCTCTTTTGTTTAAATTGTTTGCTATTTAAATAACAAAAACAATGTTTGTAAACAAATATCTTCCCTATAAGGCGTTATAGGTTTTACTTTTGTACACGTCTTGTTTTTTTACATTGTTTCAAACAATTTAAATAGATGCAAAATTTTTTGGCAGGATTGATTTAGTAGGTAGGTGTTGCTTTAAACAGCTCCAACACAAAATTTTAAAAACATGAAAAGGAACACACATACAACTACACGCTATTTTTTGTTGTTGTTGTTGTTTAATGTTCATTTGTTGACATTACTGGATCAGTTTAGGTTATAAAATAATTCTCTTTTTTATCTGGACTTTAATACTTCACATACTTATTACATGCTCAGGAATGAGCTGTCTAAATTAAACAACAAATAATATCCACCTTCAGTTTGAAAGCACTTATACGAGATTAACCACAAATATGTGATGTACAAGCAGTGTTCAAAACTATCGCAGGAAATCTTAAAATACTACTTTACAAAGGTATAAAACACAAAGATAAAGCCTGAATTTCAGATATCTTCCCCAAACAGGGGAAAAAATTATTGATTGCTGGTTTGCAAGTGACGTCACGACGGCCATGTTGGTGATCAAGAACAATAGCATTTCTCTCCACTGGGAACTAAATCATATTTTTATGCAAATCCTTCGGAAAAAAAATTTCTATTGCTCTCACCCCCTACGTGGCATCCCTGTCAAGTGGTTGCAAACCAAGAATAGCAACACAGTTAAATACAGTAAAAACCTGCGTGTAAGAACCTACATTTTTTACAGTATGGCAAAATAGGTTCTTGTATTTTGGGGTTGTTATTAACAATTTAGGCTGAGTAGGTTCTTTATCAGGTTCTTAATTTTAATATATGGGAAGACAAAGCTGTTGATTACCAGAAAAAATATTAAAATTGGTTTGTTCCTTCACTACAAAGCATTTATTCATCACTGAATTGGCATAAGTCTAACAAAAGTGACTAAACAATGTGTATGTAGTATACTGATAGCATTACCGGTAAATGCATCTTTTCAACAAGAGCTGTGCATTAAAATGTACTACAACCCTCATATAAGAACCTGTTTATATTTGCTTGTCTAAAAAGGATATTATATTTTGGGGTATTAAAATGGAAAATTTCTGCCAGCAGGTTCTTAAACAACTAGGTTCTTACTTGCGGGTTTTTTACTGTACCGAATAACTTGAAACTTCAAGGGAAAACAAAAAGGTTCGAGTTATAAATGAGATTCAAGTTGTTAAGAGTAAAATTTGTAAGACAATGTCCTAGAGGGGGATTGAAAAAGGTTCTAAAAATTGGTTAGAAAATTAGAGAGAGAAGAAGGAGAATCGAAAAAGGTTCCAGTTGCTGGGAGGGATGAGTTATTGGCATTCAACTGTATCAAACTGAATACAAATGGTTAAGAAAAGGTTTGATAAAAAACAAACGCCAACAACAAACTTTGTGGCAAGTATTTTAAGAAGCACCGTCCCTTACAGGTACATAGTTCCTTGAATTGCTACAATCTCTGAAAATAACTTCTTTCAAAAGCTTCTTTATACACTGATGCTATCTTTCTGATATAATAACCAACCACCGGTAAAAAGGGAACAATTTGAGAATAAAATACATTATTACAAGATGGTTAATTAATCTATAACAATAGTCCTGACACGTGCTGTCTGGGGTATGCTGGAGAATCTTTCATTTAGAGTTGCAAAGCTCTGAAAGGAAAACAAAAATAAGATGCCGTGTTAAAACCAAAATGGAAATGGAATTTCAGTCGGAAGAACTAGTGTCAGTTTATTTTGAAATCGTGCCTCAGAGATGGGACTGAGCCAATGGTGTTCATTCCATGGTGTTCGTTCCTGAAGAGTGCCAGACTACCGTGTGGGAGCCGGGAGGTCTCGGGTTCTAGTCCCAGATCGGACCAACACTCACGGTCTTAAAACAACTGAGGAGAACGTGCTGCCTTTGTAACTACAGCCATAAATGATTAGATGTACTAGTCTTCTTGGATAAGGATGATAAAATCGTAGGTCCTGTCTCCTGTGTCTTCAATGTTACAGGTCAGCAAGGGGTGTTAAAGAACCCACACACTTATTGTAAAGAGTATGGCATTTAGTCCCCAGTGCTGCGGTCTGGTCTGTTTGCATTTGTACTCATGGGTTGGTTGGTTGGAGTGAGACCATGAATGGACAGATAGCGGCTGCCATAGGCACCTTTACATGCTGACATTTGATTTCACCCCTGATTAGAAATGTAAAAGCTCATTTTAACCTGTATATGGAAAATGTGCTATACAAATCCATTACCACTACAATGAGTCGAAATGGGCCGAGGGGCAAAAATAGCCTAGGAAGATTCGAAATGGGATGTATGTAATATGTCACATTCCTAGCAGTGATAAACAGGGTCAGAACACCTTTACTACATGTACCTACCCTTCCCAGTACAGGTGGATTCACTGGCTGATCATAATTACTGTACATAAGTGGCTTGAGGGGGGCAGGCTGCAAGAAGAACCAGTCAACAATAAATGAATGGTCGTTTTTGTCTGGACAATCCATACTGCCATGACCTCAGCTAATATTTAGCTCTTATTGACCAAGCAGGTGGTTTGTATGGGAGAATCTTGACTGAAGTCATGTGTATACACTGAACACAGTGAGGGCTCAGTGAGGTCTCTACTCATGCATACCAACTACATGTAAGCTCAGCTAATAAGATGTTTATTATATGGCCAAACAAAAGACAAAAATTTGCTGTGTACAGCCCGTTCATACACTGAATACTCACTGATAATTTGCTTGCAAATGGCCACATTGGTGACAATTATGCTAGCTTAAATGTGCAAGCCAAAGTTTGTTCGTTCTTTTTTACTTTATTCTCATCAAGCTCTTTGGGTCATTCATTTCATATTGAGCAGAAAAAAAGTCAATGTCCTTGTTTTTTGTTTGTAATTTTCTAAACATAAAATGTAACCAGTCTAGATGGGAAAGTCTATAGCACAGTCAATATTGAGTTTAGCCAATCAAATTTGTGGATTAGTTAGCTCCCAGTCCTTGTGAGGCACAGTTCATAATCCAAGTGTGGACCTTAGGCTCAAATAATAAGAGTAACATTCAAAGCACTTCATAACTCACTTGGAATAAATTATTTGGCACTGAAACCCTCAGATCCTCCGCAGGGCCCATTATTGGAGAATTGATTCCACCATTTCCTCTCCATCTTCTTCTACTATTCTGTCTATTCATTTGATTTGACACTTGTTTCCACTGTGGGGTTCTTGGTAATCTAAATATTTACATTCTACATTAAAGGCGCTTCCTCACAGTTTCCCAAGTTCCCTAGGAAACACAAGTAGCAACTAGAAGAATACCAGCATTTTTTTTTTGGGGGGGGGAGGTGTAAATGGCACATGGCACAAAATATTTCCTTTTTTCGTTTCAATTTTTTCTACACTCGCTAATGAGACTTCTTCTATTTCAAATTCTCCAGACAACATTCGATCTTGATACATAATCATGAAAAATGATCAAGAAAGTCTTCACCAAAGAAAACTGTCCTGCTTTTTCAAGAACTCCCCTTGTGAGTACTACAGTATATAATATTTAAAAAATATAAAAATTATTGTAAGAAATGTCTTCTAGAGATCAATAAGAAGATTTACATGTAAATGTTCTATTTTTTGTAAAGAGAGATTAGCTTATTCAGAAGGCGCTTTCAAATTCTTGAACTCACTAATAATTTATCAAGTTAAAACAAACAAAATCATAACCGTGACGCCTGGTCTTACTTTTCAGCACAGTCTGATTTTACTTTTGTGTTTGCTTGTTTTTGTTTCAGTTGAGAAGTTATGTGAAACACGAGAGATAGTGTTTCATTGGCTATTCAAACACCTCAAATTTCACCTAAAATACTCCACTGCACATCGTATTTTCAACTCTCTTCTAGGTGTTTGGATATCTTGATGAAACACCAACAGATGAAAGAAAGTCTACAATAAAATCAACCTGTGATACAAACCTAACTCGGGGATTATTTATGGAGACAGTGAGCTGTGGAGATTGCATATTTCCTCTTCTACAAAAAGAGAAACAAAAGAATATGGATATTATGAACTAAAATACCAGATCTAAAATCACCGACAATCACACAACACCTCCCCCCAACAATGTTGTAAACAAACAATGACGACTTCATCATGATAAACAACACTGAATTGGGGGGAAGGGGGTCAAACACATAAAGTTCATGGTCAGCGATTGCAATGTGGGCAAGTTTGCCAAGACTTTTTTCAGAGATAATTTGTAGTTTTTATTCTCTTGGGTATGAAATCTTTAATAAACTTGGAATACTGACAACACTCACATGACTTCATGAAGGTACATTTGCATGCACATCTTGAAGGAAGAAAATATTATTAAAAATATAAATAATACCTGTTACGTCTTTGAAGTTTAGGTGCTCCAAGATTTCTTGAATTCTGAGCTTTGTTTTGCCTGTTTCCCCTTGATTGCCCCTAAATTAATACCAAATGAAAAACAACAGGAATACTTTAATGGAATATATTTCATCAATACAAGTAGAAACTGTATATTATAAGGGAGGTGGTTGAAACTATTATACACAGACAAGAACCACACCTCCACAAAAAGACTGATGGTGTCTATTCTTATCCCTGGTCCTTCCCTCTATAACGGTGTCTCCTTTGAAAAGCCCACTGTCTTTGTGTAGATTGCCCAGGACAAATGTGAGTGTCATGGATACACAAGATGAAGGTCTTATTTGATTTTTTTCAATTTTTTCAGGCTAATAACATGTACACATAGTCTATCAGTCTTGTATAGCCTCCCCACCCCTAGTAAAGGTGGGTCCTCATTGAGTTGAGTTGTTTTGACCACTTCCCTAATTTAATGCACACTTCCGCGCATACAACTGTACCTGCATTCCTCTCCTGCTATTGATGATATTTTGCCTGGCATCCTTTTGTTGTGTTTGCCTGTTTAGTCTGTTATTAGGTCTACTGTTCTGTTTCATCTGCTTAGCTTTGGAAATAATCTGCTTACTCTGTCATTCAATGAAAAAAGATAAATAATTTATCATAGTAAATTTGTATGCATGATCAGAATGTGGTATAAAACTGACCTACATGCACAAGTTGTGAAAGACGGCTTCAGCTGTTTGCAAATGAATGTGTTATATGTTTTGATTGGAGAAAACTCATCTTAATGTTTAGTGGTTAATGCTACGTATACGATGGATAAATTGCTATCCAGTGGATAAGACAGTGTTCGCAAAATAACCAAAGCACATCAAAGTCCTGATCATGAGTGGTCAGTGGTACGGCGAGAGTGAAATGTCTCTCCGCCGGGTTCAAAGCTGGACCACTTCACATAAGAGCTAGTTTTTTTCCTGGAAATTAAAATGGTCATGGGCTGAAAATAATTACATGAAGAAGGCAGAACAACCAAAACATAAGAACTAACCTTTTGTAAAGAGCCTTGCTTGTTTTTAAGTCTATTTGCTGTAACCTTGGTACCTCCAAACCTTCCTTTGTTGACAGCTGCATTTTGTCTGACATTTTGGTTACCACCACCACCACCACGCCCTTGCTGTTTTCCACCCGGTCCCCTTCTTTGACCTTGGGTACCCTGTGCACCTCGACCAATCTGTTTTCCTGCCACTCCTCTTCTTCGACCCTGGAATCCCTGTGTTTGTTGCACAGGTTTACCAGCTATCCTCCTCCTTTGATTCTGATTAGCTCCAGCTCCTTTAGTTTGTTTCTTCCCTTGCCGTTGTTGGGCTCCTTTTTTCTGGCCTTGCTGTGTCTTGAGTTTCTGTGTTTTCTTTTTCAGCTTTCTTTGTTCTTTGATGATATCATCTATAGATAAAAATAGGCTCTTACTCCATGTACCCTATACAAATGATAGACATTGTTTTATCTTTGTTCTTGATTCTTTGTAGTTTGGGCAGCATTGCTCCTCATCTTTTGTTTCTTTTGTTTTACGTCATATGTCCAGTAGACGAAGGAGCCTAAAAATGCAATTTACTAAAAAACCAGAAAAAACTTGATAGCGTGATAAATATTCCAATTTCTTGAATTTTCAATGATTTTGTCGAATCTTCCAAATTGTATCTCAAAGCAAAAGTCATTTTCCATGGATTTGCCTCACAAAGTCAAACACTGTGATTTTATAGTCTACTTCTCAAAGCAACTTTTATTTTCTTGGAGTCTAGAGAAATAAGGATTCCACTGTAAATACCTACTCTAGAAAATTTTCCGATCTTTCAAAAGAATCATAATTTCCTACCAAGGAAAACTTATCTAAAAGAAGAGAAGTATTTTTATGTAGGTACTATTTCTCAAGTATGGATGTTCTTTGTTACATAAAAGAATCAACAAAATTAATCTTTGAGAAAAAGTAAACACGATTAATAAATTATACCATTGAACCATTGATAATATATCTACATTTACAAGATTTAACTTCAATCGGCACTTCAAACGAAACCACATTTCCTTCATCATGCCAGTCAAAATCAAAACTCTACAATGATAGAAGAATGGGCTGTGTGGACATTGCTCGATCCATTTCATGTACGTATTTATATCAAGGGCCGGTGATCAGGTATAAACGCATAAATCTTCCCATTTGACGTAGTTTACACTACATTTCGATTACCTTCCTTCCATTTTTTATCGTAAAGCATGTATATATTCCACATTTCTTAAAAATAAGTAATCTTATAAAGCTTTATCAAGGAACACAATAACACAATAATTTACAGTTGTGGACACGAAAGCAAAACAATGATTTGTTTTGTGCTTGAGAGCTCTGTACTGGTACTTCTATAACCGCTCCTGCAAAGCCCATGCAACAAAGACTTTCCAGGTAAACTTCATTTTCAGAAGTGTTAAATACTATACCTACCAAGGGACCTGTCGATGTTGGTGGACATTCTCAACAAATTATTCCTGCACCAACTTTTCCGATCAGCTTCTCTCCAAATGAGAGGGACGCTGACTAAACTACGGAACCGCGCGATAAGAGTTGCCCGTGGAAGACTGAAACCGAAGCCTGAACAACTTTTTCTCGGCCTGGACTTCCGGACTCATCCGGACTTACCTGCTATATGGGCACCTATAGTCGTTGAAGACTTGCTGACATTGAAAGGATTTTTTTCAATATTTAAAATCTGCAAAGTTTAATTTGGTGGTGAAATAGGTTAGATGGAAAATCAGAAATATTTCTAATTTTGGATTGCTAAACTCGACGACAGTCTTGCAGGCATACCCTAACTGTCTTGGATAGATCCAAACCCTGATTAGGACTCAGATTCACTTCAAATTAAATATCCTGTTCAGGGCAGAGGCATCAGAAACTATACCCTATCCAGCAGCACGTCCTTGAATAGGCCATATGAGACTATATGCCCCGGGGCACGACTCTGGTACGATGCATGATACGTATGATTCGTAACTCACAAAATCAAAATGAATACCCAACGATATTTAGAGAGAAAGCCAAATCGGCCTCAGCTGCTTTTTGTGCGGGTGCTCTATTCAGGTTGAATTGGAATTTAGAAAAGTTTGTCTATGAAGGCTGGCAAAAAATCCTCACATCGAGGTGAGAACAGTGCAAAAAACACAACCAATGCATACCAACTCATATCGTAAATTGCTACTTAAAAGCCCTGTTAAGGTTCACAAGGGGTTTTAGAAGGGCTTTCTAATTCTATCCCCTCGGATATACATGTAAGCCCCTCTGTTTATAAGCTCTCCTTAAACTACTTACGAAGTTGTGTAAGTCCAGGTTAAACGAGCTACAGCAGTGCTGATAAAAATACGTTTTGCATTTACTGGTTTTAAATATTAATTGGAGACGAGTAGACTGTTCACAGCCAATCTAATTTTTCAACGTAAAAGAACGCTAAATGCAGGATTAGGTCCTCTATTTAATTTTATTTATTTTATTATTCCATCAAATTAATAATTTGAATACCAAGTTTTGCAATGAGATTACAGTATGACTGCATTTAATTCGATATTTGAATCATCTGTCAAAGGGATGAAGAACTGGGAACTGAAGAATTTGAATACAAGGTATTTCTGAGTTATCAACAAAGACATCAGGTGCAACTGCGACAATAGAGATTGCTCCAGAATCATATACTATACTGTGCTAGAGAGGCCTATTAAATGTTAATTAAAAGCTTAAGGATACTCTATGCCACCAGGCATTAAAGGCCCTAAAAAGATTTACTCAGTTTGTATTTTACAGTCTTTCCCGTAAAACCGTGAACACCAGAAATGTTTATGGAATGTTATTGTGTTTGTGGTTTTGAGGTTTGTTCGCGTGTCCTGAACTTTTTACTTTGCTGTGATTGGTCACTACACAATAAGCATTTTCTGCTGTTCACGGTTTTACGGGAAAGACTGTAATAGGTAAAAGCCATCTAGCCTATGAAGCTCTAGAGTGGTTTAGTTGGGATAGTGCATACATGTGAGCGACAAAACGAGCAGCGAAGCCGACCACCAGCTTGCCAAGCTAAAAGCCATTAACCCAAGGTTCAAGCCACACACAAAATCTTCTCATTGAAGTAAACCAGAAGCTTATCACCCGTACCTGTAGCAATATTTCTTGTTTACAAACATTGACGTCACATTACTTTTGATATTCAAATTTTCCAACCACAGAACAAAAGTCATTGTTTGAACAGCCAATTAGGTTCTGGTTGGCATATTAATAACAATGGGTGACGTCACGAGAAACATTGCTATACTAGGTTATAAGCTTCTGATTATACCCACAATACTTTTCCAATGATACCATTTAAAACTCTATGCACTGATCAAATGCCCAAAAGTACTCTTCAAAGTTTCTTCATTGATAACAACAAATCGCTTGTGAGTGTTTGAGTACATGAACATTTCTCCTTTTCCTATGTCAAACCAGAGCCCATGTAGATGAAGTGATCCCTCATCAAGTTTGCTGCGTACATATCCATATGATTTAATGTTCTGCATTTGTTGAAGAACGTGTACCTGCAATAATTTTTGTGGCAGAATCAGATAATATAACAAGATCAGTTAAAATAGAAAGAGATGAGCAGGGATGCATAAAAAGGAAAAACAAACAGGAGTGAAAAAGGAAACAAGTGAACAATTCAATGTCATCAATGGACAAATAAACTAGCGGGCAAGTGAACAAACAAATGAATGATTGAACAAACAGAACTGGTTAAGTGCTTCAATGGAGATTTGCCAAAACTGGCACTTCTTTCTCGACTGGAGGAGGTTCATGTCCGATGTGGGGGGAGGAAGGAAAGCAAGAAGTAACACTGTGATAAGCGTTGTGATAAGCAAGAAGCAAAACCATGCACACAAGGCTCCTGCCTGTCGGATTACCACTCTCACAGCCTCGCTGTTTGTGCTCACTCACTCACATGTGCAACCTAAAGGTGAACCTGCTCTTGTGCTACATTTCCAGGCAAGTAAGTTACAATAGAGATTTATTAACTCAGTCAGTGAGCTAGGATGTAATAAACATACAAAATAACATTGGATGAAAAAATATGACTGTCAGTAACAGAACAATTACCTGGGACAGCATGTCTACAGCCGGCAAATCCTGTTGCCCATCAAACATCATTTCTAGCTTGTCTTTGTCCTTAGCATTGCTACTGAAATCTACTTTTGTTTGTTCCCCTGCATGGAGTGAAAGCTGCTCAAGCTTTGTCAGGGAGGCTTGTGCATATCGCTTGAGCCAGCTTAACACCCAAGAGCCCTGGGAGGCTTGGGAATCATCTATAGCATGTGAGTTGTACAGGCATGCCATTGCCTAAGAATGTCAAAAATTAAACCACTTAAATTTAATGAATACAAAAAATATTAGGTATCCTTAACAAAGCATGAATGACATTTACCATAAATTCTCTATACTTTATTTATTTCAGGCACTTTGACTTGAGGGGGATGGCTCACTTAGCAAAATGCAGCCTGACATACACTACAACGATACAATACAATATGTTACTGTAACTATATTCAACCTTCTAAATCTCATTAATAATTCATCAAGTTAAAACAAAGAAAATCACAACCGTGAAGGAAGTTTGGACACCCGATCGTAATAAGCATAGATTTTGACGATTTTATTTCTCTGTTTACTCCTCAGTTTTTGTTTCGATTGAGATGATATATTACAAACACTCGAGACAGTGTCTCATCAGCTATCCAAACACCTCAAATTTCGTCAAAAATACTCTGCTGCATGTCGTATTTTGAACTCTCTTCTCAGTGTTTGGATATTCCGATGAAACACTGGACTCTCTTGTGTTTGATATATCATAACACCCCTCTGTAATTTCTACACTAAAGATAGGTTTTCTTTGGCTTCTTTTTCTAATTTCTTCAGTGTTAATATTCATCAGTTGCAAAAGGGTGAAAGAAAAGAAAGATTGAGAGGGGGTGATTATTCAAGGAAGGTCAGGGAATGGAGGGAGTGATTAGTTTAGATATTTTCACCACTATTGGGTGACTATAATTTGAAGGGAGCAAGACAACCCAAGAGACTGCTATTTTTGGAGCAAATATCATCATGGTATGTTATTTCTGCTGATTAAGTTAACATAGTGTGTCAACTTGGTTTCAATTGACCAGCACTCAAAGGTTTTAACATAAGGAACAGCAAGTCTATTTGAAATATAACCCACTCTGTGCTCACTTGGTCTAGTAGATAGTATAAGGGGTATAAATGCCTGGTTTTAAACTTCTGCAGGGGAGATCCAGGATTTTTCTTAGGAGGGGGTGCACCACTAAGGAATGACGTAACTGATGGGTGATGTAAGCAGAACACTAGCTATATTAGAAAGCCGCAGGTCATCCCAGGAAGGGGTGCACACCCCCTGCACCCTCCCCCTAGATCCGCCCATGTCCTGCTTGTATTAGTGTAACAGTACTAGGTGAAGAGGTTACAGCACTATAGCAGTGCTGAACATGTTGGCAAAGCAGTGTTAAACATTCAGAGCCACAGCCAGGCCTTTGACACAGACAAGGCAAATGTTGCAAATGTCAAAGGCGCTGGCCGCTTGGGGATCTACGCCATCCCCACCCCCTTCCCCCTCCCCCCACACCCTTGAAAGCAACTTTATCTCTAGCTGGATTGCTTTCAGAAAAGTGCCCTTGTGACGAGCTTGCCCTGAGAAAATTTCTAAAAGTCAAGTCTAGAAGCTCTGAACACTATTTTTAGTATTTTTCAGAGGTGTTTCTTCAGAAAAATCAATTTCGTTCAACTGGGGAATATTTTCTCGTCTTGCCTCGTACTGGGGGTGTCAACTCTAAGAAGGCCTGTTTCAGGCAAAATTATTCCAGGAATCTGAAGATCTTACCTTACAATCTGAATGGCCACATACTGCTATGTGCTCAACTCCACTTGAAACTGCTAGCTCCAAAGCTGCTCTCTCTGAAAGCACACTGTGTTGATTTTCTCCAAACAGTTGATTGTGCGGCATAATGTTACCAGGATTTCTAACTATAAACATGTCACCCGGATCTGCTTGTGTATAGTTGGTCGGACACAGGCGACTATCCATGCATGTGACCAAAAGCATGCGAGGCTGGACAGAAAAGAGTTAAAGACAATAAATTATTAAAATATTTTACAGTCAAAAAATAATTTTATAGTCAGCTTTTTCTAAGATGACACCATCGATCTAAGGTGACACCATCGAGACTGGCAGCAACTAAAGCAGGGTCGCAGGGACCAACACCAGTTGTCAGCCTTAGTTACAAAATGTTGAGAGAGATCAGAGTTGGACCGGTTTGACTGCAGTCAACCAAGACTGGATCCGGAGTTCCAAGGAATCAAGAAAGCAAGCTGGCAGGTTTTGTCCCAAATTTGAGTGATCTTAAATAAATAAAGATCTTTAATTTTACCTGAGCTTTGTTGGCCAGTTTCTCGAGTGTTGGCCGCAGGGACGGCAGAACCAGATTTCTGAATGTCACAACTCCCTGTAATAGTTTCTCCATCTTCGACAAAACAGCGAAAAAATTTTATGCGGTGTTTCACCGCGAATGGAATATAACTCGAGCTTAATATTCTCAGGCGATCTGTCTGAACTAATCTATGAAAAGGAAACAATTTGGCCTGCAACCTGGGTCATGTACTTTGTTCTGTAACGGGTACCAGAGGTAGCAAAAGTGCAAGGCGTTCCAACCGCCAAAAACCCTTTCAGTCAGGGAGGGGTAGAGGAAATTTGTAATTTTTTTCCATGATCTAAAATATTTCTTCATCAAAATAATACTAAATAATATTCCTCCTTGCTCGGTTAAATTTTTTCGACATTTATGTAATTCTAGCCTATTTGTGCAAAAATTAGATTTTCTAGAACTATATAGAATCCCGTATCCCTACCCACCCCATCTGATGCCAGACAATTATATGCCAGACAAAGAAGTAACTGGTCTCCAGTCTTCTTTGAATTACAACATGGCGGGCATTTCGAGTGGTCAGATTCTTCGATTGAAAGAAGTGTTTCACTCGGGCACAAGTTTGGATGGTAAATCTGTCAGAACGTGGGGAAGGTAATTTTTTCTATAGTATAGCGTGCTTTAAACATCTTTAGCTTTGCCTTATGACGATACTAGCAAAAACCCGGTAACTTAGAAGTATTACAACAATAGAAGTAGATTTTTGACGAAATTCCAGGTGTTTTGATAGCTGAGAAAACACTGTCTGGAGTGTTTGATATATCTTCTCAATTGGAACAAAAACTGATGAGTAAACGGAGAAATAAAATGGTCAAAATCTATGCTAATTAAGAGTGGGTATCCAAACCTTCTTCACAGTTATGATTTTCTTTGTTTAACCTGGTGAATTATTAATGCGTTTGAGAATGATACATTGCCCTTGAGAACCTCAAAATTGTGTAGTGATGAGTTGTGAGGGATTATTTAACCATCTTAAGTGGCAGAGTGGCATATCCGCCAACATTGTATTAGACGTGCCAACAGGTCGAGCTAATGAACAATTTTGTGAAAGTCTAAGACTGTATCTATTTACAGGGCAGTGGTTCATGATATCACCAGAAGTGAACTAAAGGTTTGTGAGGATGGCTGTGAATTGATTATTGACACTTCTCTTGTGGAACCAATGGCATTCAACAGAGGATCCCTGTATCAATTTATCGGAGAAATTGACATAAATGAAAAGATGACTTTACGAGCAAGAATTGCTTGTTGCATTGACGGAATGGACATGGAACTTTTTAACCAGGCTTTGGATATCAGAAGAAAGTACCTGAAGGAAGATATACCAACAGTTTCTTGAGAGTAACGTTATTGCAGCAACATTTTATTTTCCAGTCACTTGCAGTCTCATTGATGTCAGCTGCACAATAATGCGCATCTGCAGCTCCTTGGTTCACACAGAAAGTGTTTTAAACAATTGAAATTTGCTGAGGTTATGTGCTGCACACTGCCATAAACCACCGTGGCCTATTGCAATTGTTTTGTAGTTTTCACATACTCTCTAAAACCTCTTTGTCTAGCCTCATTCCTTTGTTTTAGCTCTCATCCAACCCTCCAAGTTGGGACCATTTTAGTCGCCATGGCGACCAAAATTTTGGAGCTGGTGACTAAATTGCATCAGAAGTTGCCAGCTAGGAGACTAAAATTGAGAAGAAGGATTAAGTGCTTGAGCTAACTTCAGCGACTAAAATTTTTCACCGGCGACCAAACTTGAACAGTCAGTGGCCAAATGGCGACTAAGAAAAAAAATAAACTTGGAGGGTTGCTCTCATCCTGAGCCGCTTTGTGTATCACCCCTCGAGAACATCATGTTTCCTTTGATGTTCATATGAAAATACAAGCAATATATTCCTTTTGCAAGTTTTTGCCAGGTTTTTAATAAAAAATGAATTTAATACATTTATTTAAATGTTAGTTCTGTGAATTTGATGTTTCATCAACACAATATCCCTAGTAAATGCTTTTCTTTATTCTTGTCACCTGGCTGCTTGACAATGTATTGATGTTGTAAGGAGAAATTAGATTTTGATGTTGACCTCCTCGGTGTATGAAGTTTTCTTTTGATTTAGATGACCTGCTATTTAATTCCTTGTGGATCTTGTGTGAAATTCACTACTCTCCCTCCCCTCCCAGGCAGAGTTTGTACATTGTTTGTGTGTTTCCAGGTGAAAAGACACGAATGGCGCGTTTACAAAATTTAAACAGAAAACATTCGAAAGAAACTGGAAAATCATCGAATCAAACACCCAATTTGAAATCTTACCTTCTGGTAGGGATCACGGCAATTGCGTGTTATTTCAATTCCCTGTTTGGCGAATTTGTTTACGATGACTACGAAGTTATTGAGACGAATGCAGATATCAGGTGAGAGAGTGATTTCTCGGTCTGTAATTTTAAGCTCCTTGCTTATCACAATGCGATAACCTTAAGCGACAACCTACACAACGGTACCTAACGTACTGAAATGGATTTAAAAATGAGAAAGGCTTCGATGAGTGAAGGATTTCCTTTACGGATATCAATGGTAATCGAAGCGAGTGCGAAAGTTTAAAATTGGCGTTATTCATCCATGGCCCGTATTAATTTCAGTGACACACACAATGCCGTCTGGATTTAACTAACATTGCTAGTTTTTGAAAATTTGGAAGGCAATCCTTCGACGGCAGCCTCGACAAGAGTTATTACACAATATTTTCTTTAGAAAGTCTAAGATCTGACTCAAAGTTATCTTTTTTCCGCTTTTTAGCTCTGTTCCCGACATCTATGAAACGTCAGTTTCGTAACACAATTATTTTCTGAAGGTATTAATCTGCGGTCACTTAATTGTTTTAAACAAGACTTTAACGATATCAGCCCGTCAACAGAACTTATTTCCTCCGTATTTTGCTAAATGTACGATTTTAACAAAAATATCAACTGCGACAGTGGAGGTTATTTGCTTTTAGCTTAAGAAAATAAAAAAAAAAGATGAGCACAATTGTGTTGTGGATAACACCCCATGCAAAATTTATAATCAAACAAAATGCAAATTTTTGTAAGCCGAAAAGGTTAATGAAATAAAGGTTTGTATTTATTGAAGACATTGAATGTAAGCGTTTCTTCCTCATATGTTCTTTAATGGTGCATGTGATGGAATGAGATTTTGACACGAAAACGTTTCGTTTATGTACAACATTGTCTGCATTGTCAGGAACAAGGCCGCTAATTGTCTATCAAGATGGGGGGTTCAAGTTTACCTTCCATAAAAAAATGTTATAAATCCTTGTTGATCGTTTACCAGCGTCATAAAAGTCACGAAACCCCAGAAAAGGGGTTTGGTGTAAAGCAAATTCTGACTTCAGTTTCGAACAACGATCACAAACACTTTGGGCATGAATGTCAAGTGAAGTACGGAAAATTCAGAGCGAAAACACTTCTACGACGCTCCGTCAGTCGAGAAGAAGGAAGAAAAGCTGAGGAGGGTACAGGCCTAAGGAACATCGAATTGTAGAGATCGTTTCTCGCTAAATTGTCACGTATTGCCGTACGTATAGTTTTCTGTTTTGTTATTAAAAGAAACTGATTTAGAAGAAATATTGCCAGTGGATGTGTCACCGCAGTGTTCTCAAATTTAATTTTAATCTAACATCTCCAGGCGTTCCTCTTTGTTTATAGAGAGTATGTGTAGAATGCTACTGATCTCTGAGTGATTCCGATTTGTTGTCGTTCCTTAACTTCCCGGCACCGAAAAGACCAATAATATTACGCTTTTTTGTTCACTTTTCCTTGTAAGGAAATGAGAGACGGCTGCACGCAGGCTAGTAACCAAGCTGAAGTTGATCTTCAATGCTTTTAGAATTTATTTTTCTGCAGTGTTGTCGAATGAAAAGTTGCAATTTTGCAAGGAACCCAGTTTTAAGAGCAGGATGAGAAACCCAATAAAGTGCAAGGTAGCGATGTCAAGAAACACTTGCACATCTACTTGAGCAACTATATTACTTGTAAAAACTTTAGGTCATCAAATCCAATGCAACTGAGTTATTTTACTTGCACTATGCACTAATTATTAAAAGCTAGCTATGGTATATTGCATTTCCTGAGTTTTGATTGGTTGAGAGGCAATGGTATATGAGCTCATATACCATTGACCTACCAAAAAGGTACGTGTACGCGTAGAAGAATGCATTTTGCAATGTTTGTATAATATTTTTGGGGCGTTTTTAATAAAACAATTATTCCACTCGCGCTTGTTGGAAAATAAAATAGTAAAACCGGCATGGCATTGCGACTAACCACTTTGACAGGTTCACCAAACCAAATGTTTTTGCGGTTATTTCAGTTTCCTATTTTTAAACACAAGGTGCTGTGTTGTTCAACAAGTACTTTGTCATAGATAAATTTATAGAACTAAAGAATGAAATTTTGTGGGTGACAAAGGAAATTTCAGGCTATGTCTGTATTCAGTTCACTTGTGTGCGTGGATTCGAACGATCCACGAATGACACGAACGTTCATCACGATCTTTGCAACGGGGAGTGGGTACTCTCATACATGGGCTAGGGCATAGGGCATAGTTTTTAGGTTGTTGGTTTGCAAGCACGTTGCACCGTAAGAAATACACCTCAAATTCCGCTTTCTTTATCCGAAATTTAAGGTAACTCTCTCTAGATCTCCCCATGGGGGAGGGGGGAGGAGTTAACTTTTCTCTTCTCGGAGCAAACTGATTCAGTAACTACAGAAGGGACTTTTATGCTCCGATGCCTTTCCACAAAGAGTGTGCGCACAATTTTTTTTAGTGGGGGTGGGAAGGGGGAGGTTAGCCGCGAATGCCGAGTACATTGTCGGAGACAACATTTCATCAATAGATTCATTCAATTCGGTTATTCTATAGGGTTAACTAATAAATTATTTTATTTCGTTTTCTTTGCAGACCTTCATCTCCCATTTCCAACTTGTTTACAAACGACTTTTGGGGCCTTCCTTTGAAAAGAAATGACTCGCACAAATCATACCGTCCTATCACTGTTCTTACATTTCGTTGGAACTTTCTTCTTGGAAGCCTTAATCCGATAGGTTATCATCTAGTTAATGTACTTCTACACGGTATAGCGTCCATGTTATTTCTTCATTTATGCACTCGGATTTTTAACAGCTGCGTTCGTTCACAAACTAATTCATTGTCTCCACTGTGTGGATTATTTTTCGCGCTTCATCCAATTCACACAGAGGCTGTAGCGAACGTTGTGGGTCGCGCGGATATTCTCTGTGGAGTTTTCTATCTTCTTTCGTTGTTGTCGTACTTAAACTGTTTTCCTGAGGGAGCTACAAAAGACAACTTTAAAAGAGCGGCAAAGTATTCAAGGCTTTGGCTTGCTGCCAGTATTTTTTGGTGTGTGTTATCCCTGTTCAGCAAAGAAAACGGCATCACAGTTCTTGGTATTTGTGTTGTGTATGACATTGTATTCGTCTGCAAATTCAACGGAGGACATTTCCTGCGAGCCTTGTTTTCGCCTACAGTGTTATTTAGGTAAGAATCTTGATACATCTTGGGGGCGGTGTGTGTGGCAGGGAGGGGAGGGTGGGGGATAAGAAAGCCGAGAGTGATAAGTACCGTTTGTTACTGTAAAATAGTCGTAAAAGTACCCGAAGATTTTCCATACTTGTTATCCAGTCTGAAGTTTTATTTACGGTTCCGTCGGCCAACGTCTTTCACGGTGTTACCTTTTTCGTCTTTCTCCTTCAATGAAGGACGAGAAGATATGGCAAACGATATAGGTTGCGTTGCTTGGAAACCACCCTGTCAAAACTCGCGGGCTCAAACTGCAATTCTCGCGTAAAAGAGTCCTCATTCCCTTGTTGAACCAATCAACGATATACTTTCAGACAAATTAATTTTCTTTCTCGTTTCAAGTTTCAGACAGTGGCCAAAGTGGGCTGTGCGCGTGGTTGAAAGAGTTTCTATTTTAGTTTTTGTGGCTGTAATTCTCCTTTACTTAAGAATTGTGACTATTTCTGGAGGATTTGCACTTTCTTTTACCGAGTCTGATAATCCAACGTTATTTCACCGTGAGATTTGGACACGCTTTAGAACATACTTGTACTTATGCGCATTGAACACGCGCCTTCTTCTGTGTCCGAACATACTGTGCTATGATTGGTCCATGGATAGCATATCCCGGATTGAATCCTGGTGGGACATGCGCAATGTGGAAACACTTGCTTTAAGTGTTGTTTTGACTTGGCTGTGTTATTACGGTAAGAGTTCCGTAAAATACCTGCATGTTTCTGAAACAACATCATCTCAAGTATTTTAGTCTTAAGCACTTACGGGCTAGAAATATTTAGTTTTGGTTTGGGAAGAAGTTCCTGCGTTGGAAACGACTTAACCCCGGTGTTTATATTGTCTGCAACGCAGGCCAGGGATGAACTGAGTTCAAGAAGATTATCAATCTCATTTAGGCAGAAACAGAGTAATAAAACAAAGCGACATTATTTTATTCAGCAACATAACGGTTTCGCGCGCCTAGCGGCGCAGAATCGTCCGAAATATGAAAAGTCGCCAAAAATCTACCCGACACGTTTATGCGGGAAAACACCATTTCGATTCTGTGCAAGATGAACACGTGCTTCACAGACCAAAAGTGATTGCCCAGATGTATGACGTAATTGGCGTCTTTCTGGGATCTTTTTAATTAAGGTTAAGACCCAATTATTTGTCATTTTATTTGCAGGTTTAAAATCTTTTCATACGTCATTCTCGTCACCTGGAAAGACTGAAAAGCCTAAGCTATGTTCCTCAAATTCTTTAACACTAGATGCTAACGAAAATAATATGCACGCGCGAAAGGAAATGAAAATTAAAGAGCCACGGAATTCTGGAGAAAAGACGCTATTGGTGAGTAATGGTCATCATCCAATTAAGGCTGCGATACACCAAAAAGCGGCTTTTTCGCTGCTTAACATGGGCTTAGCGCAAATATCCCGTTCGCGTTTCAAGTAATCCAAAATCTATGCTCATTTCATGAACCTGTGGTCATCTATGTTTTGGGGTTTTCTGTAGATTTTGGGTAGGATATTCTTGGAAATAAATATATTTTTCTCAAAGGATTGCTACAATTTTAAAAAATAAGAAATGTTGAACCTTTAATGTAGTTTGAAAACTGCAAGTTACAACTTGTAGAATAAAGATGGACGCCAACGTTAGCCTTCGGGACTGTGACATAATCAGTTGCTAATGTGGGGTTTACTGACTATTTTTAAAGAGATCATGCTACAAGCGAAGTTAACGTAACGGCTGCAAGCCCTACACGTCTTCAGATAATCTTCTTACAGCGTGTGCGCTCGGTGTATGACGTGGCGTAAAGTGCGTGCAAGACGTCAAGAATTATGTGCACAGTAACGCCCGGAGCAATGATACACACAAAAATAGTATAGAC
The DNA here is from genome assembly GCA_947652115.1 of Blastomussa wellsi. Taxonomy (NCBI): domain Eukaryota; kingdom Metazoa; phylum Cnidaria; class Anthozoa; order Scleractinia; family Plerogyridae; genus Blastomussa; species Blastomussa wellsi. Next base: position 20,374,655 of record OX393570.1, on the reverse strand, counting down.
GCATAAACGCATCACCACTAAACGGCAAACAATTCCAGATAGCCTTCTGAATATCTGTTATGTCCTTTTCTACAGAACGAATTTGATTCTCTACACAGAAGACGAGTTGTGATGTTTTCATTAGCTATGTTGGTCATTCCATTTCTACCAGCATCCAATCTCTTTCTCCCTGTTGGATTTGTCATCGCTGAACGAATCCTTTACATTCCAAGTATGGGTCTTTGCATTCTCGTCCCACTTGGAATTTCAATCTTGTTTCAAAACTCCACGAAAGAAGATTCCTTAACTCAGGAGGTAAGCCTTGATTCCGTTTTCCAGCACTAAAAACAACCTCGTCCCCAGGGCCATCCGCGGTTTCAAATAACTGCAGATGGCCCTGGGGACGAGGTTGCACTAAAAACAGCAGCGGGAAGAATGTGCGCTATGCGCGCCATCTTTGTGCACAGACAGGAACGTGGTATAAGTTTTCATTATTTGTCTCCTGACGTTGTTATTAATTTTGTCGTATTAATTTTGAAAAAAATATGATTGCACGTCGATGTTTTTGTAGAGTTGTACAGACTGTGAAACAAGCTTATTCACAGTATGCAGCCAGATTGAAATAGGTGTTTAGCTAAGAAGTTAACAGTCTTTATATCTGTTGTTTATTTGTTTAGTTGCGTTGCCGCCATTTTGAACTTACCTGTGTCACTTAAACTGTACTTTTCACATAACGTACACTTTGTTTACAGTAACCGCCGTACGTTCTTTCGAGGTTTTATTTTCACTAATCAATGTCTTCTCTAGACTGTAACATCTTGAACTATTTGTATAGCAGAATGACATCTTAGTTATTTTAATTTTTCCTCAAATCAGGACTGCAACGACAATGTCAGGGAAGAAACTTCGACAATAAGCTGGTCTTTTGGCCTCAACACCACTGGCATTGTGTTTGTCTACAGTCTTTTGTTAGTGTTTGCTTGCAAAACAGTACACCGTAATTCAGAGTGGCGAAATAAGGAGACTCTTGCCAGATCAGGACTCAAAGTGAACCCTTCAAACGCCAAGATCCATGCTATGTTAGGAAATGTTTTAGCAAAGAAGGTGAGTCTAATATTGCAGTACATGATTAGCCGGGGAGCTTAAGCTGCAAAGTGAAACCACGACGGCAAAGTCAAAGAGAAGTAAAATAGCTCTGCCCATGTGTTATAGACCATTGTGTATTTCTTTGCCGTTCACTTCAAAACAACATCTTGAAATAATCCTTTTGGAGAACGTGAACCACGAGAGATAAACTTTAATTCGTTTAGCCTTTTGAAAAGAAATGCTGTTCTTATATTTTCTGCTAGAGCTACGTTTGAAAGCGATAGATGCACTGAATATATTTAGGTAATTGTGAGATTCGTAAGTAATATGTAAATTCATTTTTAGCCAGGCGTCGTCCTCGCCGTCGCCGTCGCCCTTTCTTCAGCTTCCTGCTAAGTGAGATACTACATTTCTGTACGCATTGCGGATCTATTGTGTCTTTTCTTACCTTGTTACTCATTTCTTCTGACAATTTGACACATGCAAACTTAAAGGGGCCCTGTCACAGGGGTTTAGCTTCATTCATTGCTAAAATAATTACCTGGTACCTTTACTCATGCCCAGTTCCTGATGGACTATAAACAGGAAGATATCAAACGAATTATGTCTCAGAGAGCAAATCAAAATGAATTTCTGGCGATATTTGCAAGTAATGGCTCTAGAATGTGAAAAAAACTGGCAAGTTTTTCAAATTTCAATCCATTTCCATCTTTGCCATTCTAAGTCATAGGTGGAAAGGTGGTAACATGGTCCTAGGTAACAAAACTACACCATTATTTTTGGGTTTCATTGATACAGGAACATATTTCAGCATGTTAAAATGACGCCAAAATACCCTGACAGTGCCCCTTTAATGAATGCATCGCGATCTAAAGACGCGTTTTAGCTCGATAAGTAATTGACCTGCAGATTGATTGAGCCCAGAATAGACCTCCAAAAAAACGTTTCCGTTATTTTCTCCGAAGGGCCTGTTGGCTTGTGAAAATCATTACCGCGAGGCTTTGCGCCTACGGCCACATTACGTAGCGGCCTTGGAGAACCTGGGACTAGTACTCCTTAACACAGGTAGGAAGATGTAAAGCTACTGAATATCTTAAAAGAATAACAGTAAAAGGACAGGTCATGTGACCAGAAATCTTCATAGCCCGATCCAAACTCCTCCTGGTAGTAACTGTCCAATCAAAAATTTTGCGGGAATTTGAAAATACCGTCGGCGACGTCTAAGATCTATTACGCATGTCCAGATTGGTCTGCTTTAGGAGTTTAATTCAAAATTTCTGACAAGCGTCCACATCCATGAAATATCATAGTATGGGTGTCCAACTTCCCTCTTCTTTCTCCCTACCCCTCCCTTCCCTCCCCCTACCCGACCCTCCCCTTCCCCATCTTTTAGTGCTTACTGTATCCTCGCCGAGAAGCATGGATGGGTAATAGGCAAGTTGCTATGTTAATCTGAACGAATAATGCTGCAGGCACTACATTTAGAAACGAAAACTACAAAGGACCGTGAACGATAATGCTGCTGACTTACGTAGAATCTGCAAGAGACCTAATCAGCCAAAAATATACTGTAACATACACAAAACTGCACGGCTGATACTACATAAAAATTGACTTTGCGAGACATCAACATGACCGAAACCGATTTTTGCAGTTTTGCGTATACTACAGTAAAACTACTTTTACCTCTGCAATCCTTTTCACAGAAAGAGCCCAGGAGGCCGAGAAATGCTACGTAAAAGCCCTGTCAATCAAACCTAACAGCGCTGACGGCAACATAAACCTTGCGCACTTGTTGCGTGTGACGAGAAGATTCAACGAAGCGGATGTTCAATACCAAAAAGCGCTGTCTCTTAGACCGAACAACCCACAACTCAATTACTTTCATGGAGTGGTTCTGGAAAGACTTGGCAAACGAAAGGTGAAGCACAAATGGCATTACGCTCAAATATAGGTTATTGTACTTTTATTGTTAACAAGCGATCAAATCGACCAAGCTTATGGAGAGCGGTTCAAATTACAGAACTTCTGATAACCTTATTCTCGGGCCTTTTCCCTGGCTTGGGGGCGCCCTTTTCACCGCACATTTCCCCGCCCCCAAGCCAGGGAAAAGGCCCTGGGAACGCGCTTGAACGTCTGAAAATTCTGCATGCAATTTCTTCAAGTTTCTATCCCCATTCAACCTCATTTCCAAGTGATTTTTTAGAAAATCGATGGTTTGTGAAAAGGCCCCATTTTCTATCGTAGATATATGATAGTTACCTTTCTGTCAAAATGGCGTATAAAAAAGAAGAATTTGGGCCCCGGTCGGAACCTGGCGATATTAAATATCGTCGAAGCACCAAACGGCCGTTTGCTTCAGTGGCAAACATTGTCTTGTTTCTTGTTCACAGAAAGCAGAGGAAAGATATATCAAGACAACAAAGTTGACTCCAACGGATCCAATACCTTTCCTAACACTTGGAAAGATGCTTGTTCTCCCGGCTTTGCAGAAAAAAGTGAAAAATGGAAGCGAACGAGGAATACAAAAGGTGAACACTTTTCAACTTACGCACTAAGCGTTTTATGCATTAACCGTGCATATGAATTTTGTGCTACCTAATATTTGCAAGGGTGATTGATTTAGTTATTTTGACTATTTTCTCTTCAGGGAGAGGAGTACTTACGGAAAGGATTGACGTTAAAACCTTCGGATCTTGATGGCCGTTTAATGCTTGTTCAAATTCACCTTCTGAAGGTAAATAATGTTATATGACGGGGGTTTGTTTCCAACAGTGCGCGCTTTCATTGGATACTTCGAGGTCACATGATTTTTCCCGCCAAAAGTCTCTGAGCGGGCAACATTGCAAAATCTATAATGTCAAAGGGCAACAGTGCATACGTTTCAGAAATCACTGCCCCAAGACGGCTCGTTTCATGTACATCGTCTAAGCTCATCGTTGTGCTATATATTGTGCTTAATGACTGTTTCCAAGGGCAGGAGACATTTAATTTTGTTTCCCGGGGATCTCTTAAATATATCTCGAGGCGGAATTTAATCATCGTCGACGTCATCAAGAAGTTAAATAAAAATTGTTGATCCATTTCACATACAATACGTTCGTATATATTCCATCTTCAGTTAATTAAAAAAGTTTTATTTAATTCTAGGGAGAACTTAACTCTGCTGAATCCGAGGTTCGTTATGTACTCGCTCGTGATGTCAACAGTAAAGAAGCTGAGTTCGTCCTCGGAAGAATTCTGGAGCTCAAGGGCTCTCTGAAAGAAGCCAGACATTACTTTCAACAAGTGCTTAAGAAAGATTACATGCACACTGGCGCCAGAGAGGCTTTACAAAGATTAAATAAAAAATTCTAAATATAACTTTTACTCAGTATTAAGAGCCAACTGTATTGCGTACGGATTTTTTCATTCACTGCTGAGCCATGGACAAATACTGTTCTTGACAAATCTTCGCATAAAAGCCAAAGTTGTTCTAACAATTATTTACATTTTTTACATCAATTCGTCGCCATGGATACGTCATGTTACGTAGTACATTCCAGAAAAAAATAGCGGACTATCTCAATTCTGAAGTCGGATTCGAAGATATTTGTTCTCTTTTGCTTTAAAGGTACGTAAGCACGAAGAGAATTAATATGCGTACGGGCCGGGGGCTGCAGTCTCCCCAAATTTTTGGCGACTCAGATTTTTTGGGCAGCAAGAGAAATTTGGGCAAGGCAACGTGGGAGAATTTTTTGGGAAAATGGTTCACCCCCCCCCCCTCCCCCCTAGCAAAAAAAATTGCGAGAAGCATTTGCTTAGCTAAGTGTTTGCCATTTCCATTTTAAAAATGTTAGTGATTCATCCATATAGGTATGCTATAACGTGTGGATCTTACGTCAGTGAGAAGTGCCGATAGAAGAAATAAAGATTGAATAGAGAATGTAACTTTGTAACTAATTGCTATCCACAAATAACTAGTAACTGAGTTTACTTCATAATTTATTTATATCAAAACTTTGTTAGTTTTATTCATGTGAAGTGCAATGTATGCCTATTATATACAGCAAACTACTTTTCGGGGCTGCATTGCCTCGCCTTCAAACCGAGGCCTGCTGGTGCAAAGCCTTTTTATAATCAAAGGTAATTAAAGACTCGTGGATGAATTGGATTAATCAAGGTTTCATGCATAAATTAATTGTCTAACAGAATCGAGTAAGTGAGCGAGCGAGCGGGTGAGTGAGTGCCATTGAAGTCCATCCCTAAACTTCCTAATATGAATGCATCATCCATGAGCTAAAAATGAATTTCATTGACTTTTGAATAAACAAGAAGGTAAAACTATCATTCCATTACTACATACTGGAAATCCTCCGTCGTGATTTGTCTAATCAGATCTTTATCTTCCAAGACTTGCTAATTAAGGGCGTATTA
>OX393570.1:20309174-20364174 GCA_947652115.1 Blastomussa wellsi | reverse complement strand
TAATTTTTTCTTCGTGAAAATGGTTTCTATAGGCTAACCGAGAATCTTGCCATTGTTGTCTAAAGTAAAAAGACAACTGGAAATCCTAAAATGGCAGGAGCAAGTATTCAGTCAAAACTTTAAATTAATAAATTGGAAATATTTTGCGTGTTAGTGTGCCTTTAATTAAAGGGTCGTATGTGGGGACAATGGGATACTGGTAACGTAAGACATGTCAGTAAAAGAAGACATGGATTGAGAAAGCATTTAGGGACGCATTTGCGTACCCAATTGAAATTCAGTTTTAAATTTGTGTTTGTGATCAGCACAAGTTCTGACATGTAGAGTACTCTATAGCATTCCATTAAGACGATGCGTTTGTTTGCTACATGCGGGTCCCACTTCTCTTACCATGTCGCGAACTTGGAAATTCCCGATGGACAAAATATACAAACTAACAATGACTGTCGTGGGATCACCTCCTATGACAAGAAAATAGATTCAATGTATCAATGTAGCTGGAATAATTATAATCTGCGACCTTCTTCTTTGTTTTACAGTTCAGATTTGTTTTACAAATTCGTCATTCATAATCAGTCTCAATCTTCCCCATCCTTGACCATCCTTGTTCCTTTTTAATTTAGCATGGCTTCTTTGGTGTTTTCTTCCTCACTAAACTATTCTTTCTTAAGTTTAATTTTCGACACTATTGCTTCGTCACAAAATGACTCAGAATCTAATGGCGTAGATCGTTTAAAAGACTCTGGGGCTTCTACCTGACTCAATCAATCAACCAACCAACCTATGCACTAACGTTAAACAATCAACCAATCAATCAATCAATCGATCAATCTATTCTATTAGATTTTTGTAACTCACTTCCGCCGTGTTCCACTCGAACTCGTGAATCATAGCATTGTAGCATCTGTTGAAGAAGCTCTCCAAGTGAGGTCGTCTGCCATGACTCATTTTTAAAAGGATGCAAGTGAGAAGAGCCTTCGCGATCAGCATGGAAGCAATATTCTGGATTCCTGAAAAGTTAAAGGAAGCAACAATAAACTTAAGTGTTAGCCTACGGAACTATAAGTTTCATTCAAAACTAAAATGAACTTGATGATTGGAAATGCATCGTTCGACTGCAAGGACAGCGTTGTTGCGTATAAAGTCCGTTTCGCTCAACAATCGCTGATCTTAGCGGCTGAGACTCTGCCGATTGCAAGGTAAAAAGTGGGGTGTAAACGATCGATAAGTTAATATATTTATTCTCTGCTTCGACTGATCGCCATGTCGTATAAAAGTTTATCCACTTGTGGAAGTATTCATCAGGGTCACTGAGTGACGTTTTGGTTTCGTGTCAGGTGGAAGGCAAAGTGCAAGTCCTCTATCCAGGTCGAACTGGAATTCTAACTTTATCAGCTTATTGGCGCTGTCCCTGCACGCTTCGAAATTCAACCTCTCGCGGCAGCGTTCTACTTACTCACTAGTGTGCAGTATTCCGATTGCCAAATATATCACTTACAAGTCCTACTATAGGCATTGGATGCTTTCCATTGACTCGTAATTTTCGTTAAGTTAGGTCGAGGTCAGTTCGTCTGTTCGTTTGTGTTATGCTTATTTCACAAGTGTGAACAAGGCTTAAGGAAAGAAAGGCAAAATGAAATGGACGGTTGCGATCAGTTAGCGCTGTTTGATCGAAAAAAGTTGTTCCGACTTATGGGCGGTTTTGAAAATGGAAAGCACACATTAATTTAAGGTCACGGTTATTTACGTTGATATGGTGGCTGCTTCTGTTTTCCACAGGAATCGAAAGGCCAAAAGTAGGATTACATTGCTTGTTCCACCCATCAAGCCGGCTAACACCTCCATGACACTCAATGATCAGCTGAGCTGTGGAGGAACCTGTATAAACGACAAAAAAGAAACAGTTTTAGTGCTCCCGGTTTTAGAGTTACCTCAAATTGTGTACAGGACCCGGAGCATATTCAAAAGTAACTGAAAGTTACCGAATCTAATTCAAATGATTGAAAACAATAGATTTTTCTCATTTGCATTAGATTCGGCACATGCAAAATAGAGTCCGACGTTTGAACCGGGCCTTAGTGGGTTTTTGGGTTTCCTCCGACCTTGTTTAGATCTCCCTGAAACGTTTGTCAAGGCTAATCGTTGTTAAAAGCTTCTATTCCTTAAACAGGATCAATTTTTTCTTTGTTTTCCTAGTCTGGTAGGCATGTTATTCGGTTTTCTGATTAAATGCTTCGGTAAGGGGTCACCTAGTCCTCTGCAGTGCGAGAAATCCAAAATGTCTTTTAGCAATTATTGAGAAACGCAACGGCGCGAACGATTCCCTAGAGTGTAAACGGTGCCTTTAATTTTCCAGTTTGGTACATACATAGGTCTATACAATGGACCTTAACTTCTTTGAACACTAGTTGTAGTGCCACATTCAAGCTGCATACAAATCATATTTCTTTTCAAATTAAAAGTATCATTGTTTTTTAAAGAGAGGTGAAGCTCCCATCGAACTGCACCTAATTCAATTTGTCCTCCATTTGTACTTGTGTAATACCGATCCCAAGAAACAATTCAGTTGCAAGACTTGGAATGTTTCCATGTATAGAATACTTAGAAATCAATATCACCGACATACAGACGACTGCCAAAACGCTTTCAGTAGTTTAGTCTGGGTCGTTCAGTCATATTTTCCCTCCCTAGCTAATTTGTTTTGGCCACATCACACTTACTATAGTTTTGTTCCAGTTGCAATTTTATGCAGCACGTTACCAAACGTAATCTTTGCCATGAAGCTCACATCAGCCATTTGGTGCTCTACTAAGTGATGTCCCTTCAAGTTCGACTAAGTGACATCAGCACGGTTTCCTTCTCCCTTTGCTTGCAAACCTTCGCATCTCATTCCTGCTGCTGGATTAATGAAGAAAACTCTTCTACTCCTGTAAGAAAATGCAGTTGACGAGAGAGTTGCCGCGACATTCAATTCATCAAGAAAGTTTTTCGAATTCAGCTGTTAATTAGACACGCACTTGAAATTTTATTTAGTAAATAATAGATAACTGTTATCTCCAAATCGGACAGGTCTTTGCAGGAGGTAGAACTTATTTTACCTCTGAGGAAAATGGTAGTTTTTAGTGACTTTTGCCTGTGCCTATACCTTTCAAACTAAATTAAGTAGCAATTAACTTGAAAACGGACCTTTAAAACTTTGATAAACAGTGATTATGCTCGTCATTAATCTTACCAACTCAATTTGCGTTTTGTTTTGCTGTTCATTCTATTCTCCACCATAATTTGAAAAACCTGTTGCGGTTTTCTTGCACGCATTTTGAAATGAAGTACGTCAGCGCCACGAATTATTATAAATTCTGCTAATAAATTTGATTTAAATTTAACTTAGCTAATGCATGCGAAAGTGCCACAATATTCCAGGAAGCTCTACCACAGAAGCATTGGTTTTTCTTCCAATTTATTACGGTTGCGTATAAAACATGACAGCGATGGCTGAAAGATCGATAAACAACGGAACCGAAAATATTTATAGAAATCAAAATCCAAGCTCGCATAATCCTTTCTAACATTACTAGTTTATTCACTGTGGTGCAAAAATGACATTGAATTTCATTGTTAAACGTTATTATGTAAAATCACATCGTTTGGCCAATCCCAACAAATGTATTGACACCGTAAGCCAATAAGAACTCGCAGCAAAATACGTAACCCGCCCATAAACCTAAACGACGTTAAGTTTTGATTATGTTGCCTGATTGGCTAAAAAACCTTGTTTTCTGTGATTGATTAAAGAACGTTGCACGAATGTTTCTAACTCTTTGCATGTTATTAGAAAGCTGCATCTCAGTAAACGAAAAATAGAACAAAACACTGAAACACATATTAACTTTCGACAAAGACTACAGAAATCCCTCCATCACGAATTTTTGCGCGCTTGCAAGCATGTTAACCGTCAGAATATTAAGGATTTATCCTCTTTGGAAAGCGTTAGGCCATCCCACCGAATGTGTTTCCTAATTTTGGGTCGGTCGGTCGGAAAAAGCCTCAAAAATAGTTGCAAAAAGAGTCGAATGGCAGGGGACAGAAAAAAGTAAAGAGGTTGTGTTTACATTTCTTCTAGTAAGCAAGAATATCCACTGACCAGGGGAAAATTTTATTTCCCATTGACAGATTTTCAGTTTTATTCTAAACTACAGAGAAAACATTTTACCCTCCCAGAAGAGAGGGTCCCACTGGTATGGGAGAAAAATAAAGTCCCACGGCACGAAAAATAGGTTTTGTACAACTTTTGTTTCGAGTCGAACTTGAAGTGCGACAAATATGGATGACTATCTTCGACACAGATCATGTCAAAGGTAAAAAAAGTTCTTTGACATCGCCTTTGCCTGAGATTTGACGCGCGTCAAAGTTATAACAGATTTCACGCCCGTCAAAGTCAGTCACCTTTGCAAAAAGCAAAGACATATTTCACTATAACTTTGGCATGCCTTTGATAAATGTCAAAGGCGAGCTATCTTTGACCAAAGTAAAAGACGGCCATTGCGACCTTTGACCGCAGGGTAAAGGTTTGGCAAAGATGGCATTTATCACCTTTGACCCTGGTTGAAGGTCAATCCCCGTACTCACGGGCGACATCCAGCCTTTAGTCATTCATCAGTTGTACGTGGTTGGTTATATTTTATTTATACCAGTTAAAATATTAGTTTTTAATTAACATCAAAGCACCAAAAAGGCGTGAACATACGACATGCCAAACAATTAATTTTTGCCGTCAACAAAATTAAACACGTTCATGGATTCTACCCACTGACTCAAATCAAACCGCGAAGACATCAAGTTATGTATTGTCAGCATGATATTTGGTATATTAAAACTTGAACAAATGTAATTATTATAACTGAGCGCATTATCTGAATATTGAGATTCGGATAAACTGGCCCTGTCGTGGAACCGAGCGAAGACCACGAACGAAAATTTGCAATAAAATTAATATGAATGGTCTTTGTAGATGGGAATCTGCAGATATAGAAAAAAACCTATATTTGTCAAAAGAAAATTGGTACATTATTTATCATTATTTAGGTATTATTGTGGAGCAATAAAAATATACTAGCTATGTATTGAAAACTCATACATTATCTTAGCAACAATTTTCTTTTTAGATGAATATGCATATTGTCGCTCATTACTTAACTTACTAAGCGCTTCAATTAGAATGTGCGATTATTTAGTGTAGATGTTAAACCGTAATCTTGCTGAAATCAGATAAAAGAGGTTGAAAAGTTGCATTCTCTTTTGAGTTTTTAGGAGAAGTGCTTTGATCTTTAAAGACGCTGTTAAGCATTCAATTACAGTCGTCTGACTGAAATCTTCTCCAAATTTATTTTTCCTGAATTCGTAACATCCCTTTCTTGAATGAGTACTGATCTGAAAAAGGCTAACATCGGAATTTGTTGTTGTTGTTGTCGCAAATTTTGTTTTTTTGACGGTAAAATTGTTGAAATCAATAAATGTAAAGGAGAGATTCCTAGCTCCAAACCGGACGCCACTGAATGATTTTAGTTACGTAAGTTTTACATCTACGTTAAACACACAAAAAACTCTTCACTGACAGCCATAATTAAACTGAATTGCATTTGACAGAAAAAGATAATTCACCTTTAAGATTGCGGTTTTTAGCTTCTTCCCACTGGGTCAGCTGTGTCAAACACGTACTGTGGAAAATGTCACTGCTGAACTTATTCAGGGCCAGAAAAAAACGCGCCTTGGCTTTTCGACTAAAAGGAAATATTTTCAAAACATGAACTCAAAACTTTGCTTTAGCACCGCGGGACAAAACACACCCTCAATTTCCATAAATCCATAACACTCGCTTCCTTTGATCGTAGGCTTCCTATCGAGCTATCATCTGCTGTCTCGCAGTCTTCTAAATGAAAATGTTTTGAATTTATCCTGCATGCAGAGCTACCGGTAGCAGTTTTAACTCCAGCTATTGGCTGTGGTGTAAGTCAGTTTTACCCTATATTATTCATAAGAAGTAAAATGTAATCAAAGTACCGTTACTAGGGAATACTGGAGCGTTATATGTTCATAAAACGCTGGGGGAATGTTTTGAAATACACTGAGTCTTAAGGAAAGCGGTTGGTTCGATGATACGTATATGTCGATTCATTTAAGCATTTTAGTCTATATTAAAATCTCCGTGATAGTTTTTGGAAGGAAATGAATTTAATCATGTAGTTCGTTCGTTTAATTATTAATGCCAATAGTTAGCAATATCTGCCTTTCAAGTTGGCCGAACCTTCACCGGACATCAAGCGAAATATACAGGCGTAAGCATCTCCATATTTGGTCGGTTGACGTCACTCGAGGCTAGGGCGGGAAAAATTCCCTTATGCATTATACGGTCATACTTCCCAAGGTGACCACCAAACCTCTGTTAAGAAAATTATTCTCAATCTAGGCCTAGATACAAAAATCCGCGTTTATTTAGGATTTTTAGACCTTAAAATGTGGAGCTTTTAAGAAATTGAGATTTATTGTGGCAAAATACTAATTCTTTTGACATATTTTTGTGGCAAAATTCTAATCAATGGTAAAATTGCTCCCTACTAGAAAGTTATTATCAATTTTAAATTACTTTGTGTGAAACATATCTATATAAATCTGAATAATCTTGATATCTACAAGTTTATGGCACCGATTAACTAGTTATCTTCTACATTTTGTCAGTTCTGAGCCGGTGTTTTCCTAATCCCTGAATCTGAATATCAGTTCAGCGGTTTTGTTCGTCAACAAAATCAAGAGAGTTTTTGAGTATTTTAGAGAGATTTGTCAGATTTTTGGAAAGAAAATGGAGATTTGTAGAATTTTTAGCGGGACTGATTATCCGGATATATTTTTAGGCGATTTTACGCGGTTTTTCCACTTTTAACGAGGGTTGTAGTAAGTTTGACATAAACATGCATAGCTATAGGGCTCACGGTGAGAGTCAAAATAGTTTATACTATTATTGGACGGTTATTTCGTGAATTTTTACACTTGAAAGCTGGAAAACGAAAAGAAAAACCATATACTAGGCGTCGTCGGTGTCGTCACTAAATGCGAATTTTTTTCTTTAAGGACCACACCAATTGAATAAATTCACTTAACGGGCCCACTTAAACCACATTTGACAGAGATACGCTCACTTCTTGGGCTTACAGCAGTGGCGGATCCAGACTTCTTTCTAAGAGGGGGGCCCCGAAAATTTTCCGGCCTTTCGGGCCTTAAATTAGGGGGAAGGTGAGCGGAAAATTTTCTGGCTCTTGGGGCCTTAAAATTTTCGCCAATAACAGGGGGCCGGCCCCTCCCCTAGATCCGCCACTGTAGTAACAGGCACTATAGCCGTATTCTAACGAAGCGCGAGTTTTAAGATTTAGGGTGTTCTTTCGGGCATGTTATCTCCAAAACGAAGTCCGTAACCCCCAATTTTTTACATCTCTGTCATTAGTAACTCATTACCTTTAGACTTTTAGACTTTATTTTTTATTTAAACACGGTAAATCTATCAGATAAAATAATAATAATAAAAATTACAATCTACTTTAATCTGTATAAACTTAGTGGTGAAAGTCTCAGAAAAAAATCAATGTTAGAAAATTTTCGCGCCAACGTCCTTAAATAACATTTTTTATTTCAAATTACACGTTTCTGATTAGGTGGATAAGTTAATTTTGTCATTTTGATTTTGAAACTTGCAATTTATTAGATACAGCGAATCTCACCACATATCTCTTCAAAAGTAGTTTGCCGGCACGAGCTCATTTATGACAACAAATTTGTTTGAGACTTACTTTCATTAAACGTAACTTGTGACAAAACAATTAAACACAGCTTGTGAAATGGCAATTCTCTTCTAGACAGAAACAAAAACAAACGCTAAAACACTTTTACCATCACAATCAAGTATAACAAATATATTGGTTTCCTGAAGCAACAGTTAACGCTCCTGGGCAAATTCATGTTTAGAAAGACATTAAATTTCCGTCTCCTTTTTAGTTAATCTAGCTAAAATAAAGTACCGAGCTAAAGAAATGGTAACAATAAACAAAGTTGGTTCCGTAAGGCAAGATATCACTGACATAGTTATTCTTTTTCCATGCAGTATTTCATATTTTGCATTATATTCTTGTTGTCTTTGATACAATAACATGAATAAATATACACACGGAAGCAATTTCAAACGACAAATGAAATGGTTTTAAAAAGATTTCCATAAACAAATAGTCACAGAAATATGAACGCTTAATGAGACTCCGTGATATTCCGTGCCAATTTCTTTGACAACGTTTGACTTGGTCAATGTAAAATGCTGTTGAATAGGTGCGCATTATTAATTGTCCCTTTATCTGCGATCTATTCGTCAAACTTCGTTGCAATAGTTTAATAGATGGAACGCAAAATATTGAACTAATCGAATCTACGAAATCCTTGGTTTCTAACGACTAATTTCAGGAACGTTGTATAAATCATGTTCAACTCGACAAGTTGCGCAATTCGGGAATTGGAGGGAATCGCCGCTTTCTCCGTCAACATTCTCTCAGCTCTAATCGGCAGTTTTGGCAACATCTTGGTGTGTGTTACAGTGTATTCAAATCCTCGGCTTCACAAAGCATGGTCTCAACTGAATTAAGGCATGGGTCTAGCTTTTATACCATGTTTTATTAATTTCTTTTAATTTTGGTCTTTTTCTCAAAACGACGGCTTATAAAAGTTTATTTTGATAGAAAATGAATTTTTTTGACGATTGACCCAACTTTAAGTGGTCACGTGATTGACCACGCCCGTAATTGTAAGAATTATGACCAGTTAGTTTACAGGAAGTAGTCGCATTTGAAAACTCTCGTTTTCTCTCTAAAAAACTTTACCTTACCTGGCCATACGTCGTTGTAAACGGGGATTCTTAAAAATGTTTATTGTTTTGTTGTTATTCTCTATTTTTGCCTAGTCCCAGTCCCTCTCCAAAAGAAAAACGTTATAACTGAAAGAACAGAAATAAATTTGAAAATCCCCGTTTGGTTCTCTAAACTTGGTGGATGTAGCCATTCGTAGCAAACAAAATTAGTCATACATTACATTTGCAAAATGTCGTAAATTTGTTATTAAAATTTACATCAATAATTGGCTGTGGTATGTCACGTGACCAAGCAGGAAAATTCTTTAAACCAAAAAATGAAATATTTCGTACAAATACTTTACTTTATGCAAGTTTATAAGCGAAAGCTTAAGTATACTTTTAATTACACCACCCCCCTCCAAAATTAAGGGAGACCCATTCCTTAATTCACTTGAGGTGTTACTTCATTTGCAGTCTGTGTGTCGCAGATCTGCTGGTAAACCTTTGTGTGCAGCCTATGGAAGCAATTCTCACTTTAGAACGTATGGCAGGTGTTTGCGAACAAACCCTACGCGATGCATTTCGCTTGACGGCGTACATCTCGTGCGGGGCTTCGCTAATGAATCTTGCTTTTATGAGCATAGAACGACTGTTAGCAATTGCCTGGCCGTTCAGCCAACGACGAGTTTTAACGCGAAGAAAAATTCTTGCCATGTTAGCGATAATTTGGGGAGTACCTTCTTTCCTGGGAATTACAGGTTTTGTAGCAGGAAAAGGGACCAAACTGTCATCTATATTAATCCTTATAGGACTCGCTGGTTGTTACGGCGTTATATCAACCAGTTACGCAATACTCTTTCTGAGAACGAGGGCACATTTTAAAGTATCACAATATTTAAACGCGGACAAAAAGCAGGCGAATTCACCAGGTGTAGGGCGCGTATTTGAGAAGAGGACTGCTATGACGAAAAAAAGGCGGGAATCTGAAAAGCGTACCGCCAATACAATCGCTGTCGTCATTACCGTTTTTACACTCAGCTGGGTTCCATACGGGTATGTTCTAGTTAGTGACCCGGAACAGCGCGTTAATTCATTTTATATATGGGCGGTAGCGATTGGACTGACGAACTCTGCAGTTAACCCTGTAATATATTTCTTTAGTAGCAGGGACTTCAGAGAAAGTTCCAAGCGTATTTTACGCTCAAGTTTCTGATGTTGAGAAAAAAGGCATCATACTTTCCAAATGAATTATCATTAGCCAACATTGAAACACCCTAAATATCGGGCACAAGTGCACGCAGTACAATGTACTGTCAAAACTCCTTTAGCCCTCTTCTTGGCCCACCTATAACAAAACCCCACCCTCCTTACTAACGGGCCGTAAAACTCCCCCTTGTCCAAAATGTAACCAAGACAATAATATTCAGTGTTATGCTCTGTTACATTTTCATGTAGCCTACGCGTACCGGACCCACATGCCTAGGAAAACGGGGTGAGGTGCGTACATATTTTCCTCGAGGGGGGTGGGGGTGGGTACGGCTTCACGTAGTCTGATTTAGCTCAAATTTTCCTATATTTTCGATTTGCTCTCCCAATAATACAAAATTAGATCAAAACGTAAAACATAACTGGCGATTAACCGGATATATTGCTTCCGCCTTCGTATTTTAAGTTTTTCCCCCTAAACTTTGCCAATCAATGAAACGAGCTCTGTGTTTTTATTAAAGTAATTACTTTCCCCTCTAAGCTGCCTCTACTTATCCCATTTATTATGAAACCAAAACAAGAATTAATTTAACGTCCCCAAGCTTTGAGTCCCAAATTCGGAATTAAAAAAGTTGAACATACAGACGAAAAACCAGTGCATGTTTCTACCGAAATTTGCAAAATATTGGTAAATGGAAAGTACCCAAACATAAAACCAAAACCAATCGGCTTCGCTGCCCACGTTTTCCCGCGCTTGACGTCACCTGCTGCATGTCTTCGAGTTTTGATTGGTTCGCTGGATTGTCTCCGTTCTTTGTGATTGGCCAGAGTAATTACTTTGGTTTTGGTTTTACGACGCTTAATTGAAAATTGCTCTAATTGGTTAATTGATTGATTGATTCAGTTAAGTTAATTAAATTAATTACATTAATTAAATCAATTATTTAACAGTTGATTAATTAATCCATCCGTAAGAGAAAAATCCGAGGTCCAGCCAGAAGTCGCACTGTCTTTTGTGATATTCGTCTTTGGGGACAGTGACTCCGTCATCAGTAAAAAGAGCAGTTCTTCTTGGGTACTCCCTCCACGATTGTTCTTTAACAGTTCCCTTGTGAATGAATTCACCAAGCTCTCTCCTGAGATCCTTCATGAACTTCTTATCCTTGTTAGAAGGATTGTAAGTCCGGATGGGAAAACTATTGTCAATGAACAGGATATAATGATTGCCATTCAAACCTTTTATGAGAATTTGTACAGCTCTGGTATTGACCACAGTAGCAATGGTTTTTATGACTTTGGCCGCGATCTACAATTCGCAAAATTATCAGACGAGGAGAAGATAAATCTTGATGGCGAAATAACGTTAGAAGAGTGTGAGACAATCTTAAATACGTTTCATAATGGGAAATCGCCAGGGGATGACGGTTACACAGCTGAGTTCTACAAACAATTTTTCAGTCTCTTAGGTCAGGATTTGGTTAATAGCTTTAATGCAGCCTTTGATATCGGTGAAATGTCTGTGTCTCAGCGAAGAGGTGTTATCACGCTTTTACCCAAAGAAGACTCAAACTTGTTGTTTTTGTCAAATTGGCGTCCAATTACGCTATTAAACACACACTATAAAATCGCATCGAAAGTTATCGCCAAGAGGATAGAACACGTTCTACCATCAATTATCCACCCTGATCAGACCGGTTTTATGAAAGGGAGATATATAGGCCAAAACATAAGGCTAATTAACGATATTATCCAGCAAACTGAGTTACAAAAGATCCCTGGGATATTGTTATTTCTAGATTTTCAAAAAGCATTCGATACCTTAGAATGGTCATTTATCCAAAATACCCTCAACCTGTTCAACTTTGGTAACGGCGTCAAAAAATGGATCTCTACGTTCTATACTAATTCCGAGAGCAGCGTCTTGAACAATGGTTTTTGTACAAACTACTTCAAATTGTCGAGAGGGGTGAGGCAGGGTTGCCCCTTATCACCGTATCTCTTCATCTTAGCTGCAGAAGTCCTTGCCACAAAGATTCGTCAAGATAAAACTGTTAGAGGTATTACAATATTTGGAATAGAGTCCAAAATAAGTCAATTTGCGGATGATACTTCAGCCTTCTGTGACAATCTATCATCTGTCCAAAATTTGATTAGAATAGTAAAGGATTTCGGGACATCCTCTGGTTTGAAATTAAACACGTCTAAAACCAAAGCAATATGGCTAGGCCCATAGAGGGATAGGGAAGATCAGCCCTTGAATCTAAATTGGACTAAAGAACCTGTCAGAACTCTTGGGATCTTTGTTTCTTACGATGAAAATGCGAATGAGAAAAGAAACTTTACGTTTAAAGTTCGAAAGCTAAATACTAATCTTGATATTTGTAGATCAAGAAATCTTAGTTTATTTGGTAGGGTTTTGATAACTAAAAGTCTCGGCATTCCTCATCTAGTATATTCCACGTCAATGTTAGTCACCCCTTCGGAAACTGTCTCTTCTGTGACAACTTCTCTTTTCGACTTTATCTGGTGTAGCAAACCGGACAAAATTAAAAGGCAAGTTATGTATCAAGACTTCGTTGATGGAGGATTACGTGTGCCAAATATGGAGGTAATGGCTAAATCATTAAAACTTGCTTGGATTTCGAGGTTGTTATCTACCGACGTGCTGTTAAGGAAGGAAAATTGGAAAGCAATTCCCTATCATTTTTTTAGAGAATATGGCGGTTTAAACTTTCTGTTACGTTGTAACTATGATAAAAAATTTCTCAACCAGATTGATTTACCCCCCTTCTACTAACAGGTATTGTGGTACTTTCTAGAACTTAAAACCCTGTACGGGAAAGGGCAAAACAAATTCAATTAAACAAGACACTTTTTCTTGATAATGAGAATTTTCAATTGTCTCCTTCATTATCGATCAACCTTACGAAGATGAAAAACAAGGATTATTACTGGCTTTTTGTAAAGAAACGCACCCCATTAGTAACTGCACTAAGTAAATGGGAACGAGATATCTCATCAAATGATATTCACTGGAAAAATTATTTTAAGCAAATCAAATTTATGTGCAAAGAGAACAAACTTAAAGAATTTTACTTTAAACTCATTCACAGGATACTTGTCTCCAAGAAAGAACTTCACCTCTTTGGAGTATCGAACAATTCTAATTGCACTTACTGCGGCCAGCCAGATTCATGATGCCACACTTTCATCGAGTGCCACCTTTCCAAACAATTCTTTCATAACGTCTTACATCATTTCAACGAAGAAAACGCCACCTCTTTTACACAAAGTGATGAAGAACTTCTCTTTGGTAAATCTCTAAATACTATAATAATTGGTCAATTGCAACGACCCCCTCTACAAAAGAAATTAAATTATTGTATGCTATTAGCAAAGTATTACCTCTACAATCAGAAACTAAATCAAATAGAGCCCGAGATAAACGAATTCAAAAACAAACTTAACTTTAAATACCGCGTTGAGAAACTTGTATAAATGTTTTAGATTAGTCAAAGTTTTTTTGTTAGTTAGACTACTAGTTAAATTATGTAACTCAATGTTATTTATTTCTTCCTTATAATTTATTTCTTCTTTTTATTTCCTTTTATTATTTGTATCTTCCTTCCTTCTGTAAATTGTGTGTGTGACATTAAAAAAAAAAAAAATTATACATACCAAGAAGCCTTGTTTACATCGCTTTCTAGAAAAGAGTACCGTTTTTCCTCGACGTATTTTCGATAATCTCCATAACTCGAGTTGGCGAAGGAAATCACCGGCTGGATGTCAATCTCTTGAGCAGTTGTTCCAATTATAAGGGGCACATCATTCGCTTTTCCAGTTGCCATGGCAACGAGAGGTGGGTTTGTGACGACCTTTTTGTCCACCACCGCAACAGCCCCGTCAAACCGGTTTTTTGTTGGAAGATCCATGAGATCTGCCATGCGCCAGAATGGGTAGACGTCCCACGGAATAGCGCCCGGTACCTGTTTAGGAGTTAACTTGTACAGGCATTTCCTCTCAGCTATTAAGCTGCTACTCTCGCACTTGGAATTGTTCACGAAGATCTTGTTGCCACGAGCTGCATCTTCCCAAGACTTGTTAAAAACGACCGAGCCACTCATTAAAATCGCCCCATGGAAAGTCCTGAAGCTTTAGGTGAGGCGAGAAGTGCGAGCTCAGATGTAGCTACGGAGCTTTGTCCAAACAGAGTCACAGATTCTGGGTCACCTCCAAATTTCTTGATGTTTGCTCGCACCCACTTTAATGCTAATATTTGATCTATGAATCCATAGTTCCCTGAGGTTTTTGAGGGTGAGATTTCTGCTGAGGGCTGTAAGGCCAGGAAGCCAAACGCATTCAGCCTGTAATTAAAAGAAATAGAGACTATCTTCATTTCAGAAACCATTCCAGACGAAGGATGAACTCCTTTCCAATTCCCAGATAAATATAAAAGGTATCCTCCGTGAATATAAACTAGAACAGGCAACAGTTGATTTGTTGATCTCTCTTTAGGCGTCCATACGTTTACAAACAGACAGTATTCACTTTCAATGACTTTGCTTGAATCTTTCGGGTTCATGAAATCTTGCTGAACACAGATGCTTCCAAATCTGGTCGCATCCAGAGTTCCATTCGAGCATTTGTTTACATCGCAAGAAACTGGCTCCTTCCAGCGTCTCTCGCCGATTGGTGGCATCGCGTACGTAATGCCTTTGTAAACCATCGCGTCGCCTTCCTTCTGTCCACGGATCTTACCACCTTGTATCTCGAGTTGAATTTCTTGTGGCTGTTTCTCTGCTTTTTGGAGAAGAAGTAAAATATAATCCCCCCAACGATGGCGGGGACCGCAATTGAAACAATCGTTATTACCATGACGTACATAACGCAACGTAGTGACGTCATACCTCGCTGATTTATTTTTTTTAACTCGAGACCGAATAACTTGTCATCACGGGATGATTTTGGAAAACCCTTTCTGGATTCTTGACCTGACATAGTTTCTTGAGGTATGCAAAATTTGAAGAATTTTTATAAGAGCGAATTCAAGAATTAAGAAAATTGATGGCGAAGTTTTAACGTGTTAAAATACAACAAAAACGTATGATTATACCTGCACGCGAGCCCTGCACGCGTATAATGAATGACGAAGAGGATGCGCGCGCGCACGTGATTCATGACTGCCTGTGATCACCAGTGCCCTCCCAACTAATGGACCGACCATTTTATTCTTGAAGAGGTGAGGGCAATCTCGTCCCTAGAGCCCGCGTTCCCCTAGACCAGCGGTCGGGAAACACAAAGCTCTTGGAGCATCCATTTTTTCAATAACCGAATCTGGTTATCTGGTATCATTGCGCATGCGTCAGACACTCCCCGTTCCCCTACTGCGCACGCGTTATATACCGTCCGAGCCTATTTGACCAGCGGACGGCTCGGATTGTATCTAACGCGTGCCGTAGAGGCACGCAATGATACCAGATAACCAGATTCGGTTATTCAAAAAATGGATGCTCCCCCAGCTTCGAATTTCCCGACCCCGCTGGTCTAGGGGAACGCGGGCTCTGGGACGAGATTGAGGTAGGGGGGGGGGGGGGGTAGGGGGCAATTACCAAGTACAATTCCTGCATAAGAAAAAGCGCCAAAACATATCGCTAAAGGGAGCGCGCCATGGGGAACAAAAATCTAGCAAGCCCTTTCTACTATCCAGATCCTGAGATGATATAAAAAATATCATGCACAAAACCTCACAGTCCATGTACAACCTGAATACCTGAAGGTGAAAAAAAATCTTGCCCAGAAAAATTGCCAGCGTTGTTGAGACTATGTTGACGGGGAATCCTGCTCGGAACATGTAATTTTTCTTTCCTTTCAGAGACGTATGTCGAAAGCCTATTTGTAATTTTAAATATTTGCACCTTTCTTTCAGGGATTGCAAGGCTGACACTACGGCAAAAGGGCAAAATTTATTGGCCAATCAGTTTCAACTAGCAGAACTAGTCTTCTTCAGAGCCAATACTATACTAAAAAACATGCAAAAACAAGGGAAAGTTTTATCGCTCTTAGAGTGACGTCTGGAACGAGCATTTCTTTATCAAGAGATCCGGCAATTACAAGCCAAGGAGTTTTTAATATTCGTTGCGTGTGATCTCCTGCATAATAATTCGTGACTGACGTGACAGATTGCCAGAGTCACGTGACGGATCGTGTAAAAACAGTCGCTTGCTTTGAGCAGCAAGTATCAGGCCTGAGCAAGTATGAAAAGATATGGAAAATCGCTGGAAAAAAGACCTTTCATCCCGTTGCAAGAAGATACCGAGACCGAAGAACTAGATGGCATTCTCTTCAATAATACGAGGTTATGGAAGCAACGAAGAAAGATTGCCCTGGCTTTTATAGCCGTCGTGTTTGTTGCTATTCTTGCAGGCCTTCTTTACTATTATTTCTCACGAAAAGTGAAGGAATATGAAGAAATTTTGTTTGAGGAGTCTCAACAGATCGACGTAAAAATTCACGCTGGTATAGTGCATGGAAAAATTGAAGGTAACACCGTCGTGTTTAAAGGTATTCCGTACGCAAAACCACCGATTGGAAATCAGCGTTGGAAGGTTCCAGTGGCTTGTGATGAACATGTGAATAAATGTTGGAATGGAACTTTCCATGCACGGGAATTTGGAAGTATGTGTGCCCAGCCAGATGTACTGCACACCAAAGATCCAAGCAAAGTCATTGGCAGTGAAGATTGCTTGTTTATTAATGTGTGGACACCAAAGAAAAGACCCAGTGAAAAATTATTGCCCGTTCTAGTTTACATTCATGGTGGATTTTTAATGTTTTCTTCAGGAGATTGGAATGGCCTTCACCCACCCTCAGAGATGGTTTCCGAAATGAAGATAGTTGGTGTTTCTTTCAATTACCGACTTAATGCGTTTGGATTCTTGGCTCTACGATCGTTAACAGATGACTCGCCCTCAAAAACCTCAGGGAACTATGGATTCATGGATCAGATATTAGCATTAAAGTGGGTGCAAGCAAATATCAAGAAATTTGGAGGTGACCCAGAATCTGTGACTCTGATTGGACAAAGCTCTGGAGGTACATCTGAGCTCGCACTTCTTGCCTCACCGGGTGCTGCAGGACTTTTCCATCGAGCAATTTTAATGAGTGGCTCGATTATTTTCAACAAGTCATCTGAAGATGCAGCCAGAGATAATGAAATTTTTGTCAAAAACTCTAAGTGTGTGAGAAGCAGCTTGAGTGATGAGAGAGAGTGTTTATACAAGTTAAGTCCTGAACAAATAGAGGTTGCCATCCCATGGGATGTGTATCCGTACTGGAGCATGTCAGATCAAAATGATCTACCGACCAAAAACTTGTTTGATGGAGCAGTGGCTGTAGTTGACAAACTTGTTGTGCCGAAACCTCCCCTTCTTGCTATAGCGGCAAGAGAAGCAAATGATGTGCCATTGATCATTGGAACTACAGCACAAGAGGTCAATTATCAGCCAGTAAAGAACTTTGCCAATTCCACATGGGAAGACTATAGTGCCTATGTGAAAGAAAAACTGTTTCCGTTCATCGGTAACAATGTCAGTCAAGTGTTGAACATGTACAATAAAACCATGGTTGATGGATCCTCGACGTCTCTTCAATTTGCATACACATCCATGGCCTCTGATTTACGAGTTACTTGTCCTAATGATGTTTTGGCTCTAAATATATCTAAAGGCTTTAATAGTCCAGTGTACAGATATGTGGTCACCAACTCTCCTTCAACACCAATAAATTTAATTGGATTTCCAGCCACGTTTGCTGTTCACATGTGGGACCTTGTTGCATTATTTGGTTTTCCACCTGCATTCCATTACACCCCCTCATCAAAAGACCAGAGATTTATGAAAGATGTGAGAGGAGAATTTAGTAAATTTATTCATGATGAATTGAAAGAAACGTCCTGGAAAGATTACCCTGAAAACACTGCTCTATTTACTGACAATGGTGTGAAAATTCTTAACAAATGTGGTTACCACAAGCAAGAGTGTGATTTTTGGTTTGACAATGGATTCTTCCCTTATGCATGGATAAACTAAGAATTGATATACATGCAATGACTGACCATTTAGATTCAGAATGGAAGAAATCAAATGCCCACCGACAATTCAAATTTGAAGTGACAGCTGACAAATTAGTTACTTTGAGACTTCAGTCACTTCAGTTACAGAAACCAGTGGTGAACAATACCCAATGAATAAAATTTCTATTTTTGTTACTGTTGCACTATAGTAAAGTTATTCTCACTATAATTGTTATAAATATTTTAACAATATTATGATTAAAAGAGATTTGCTAAAGCAAAGATGTGTAAAATTTAACAAACATTTATTGCTCAGCATTTTGGTGTCGTGATGTAAATTTTCAGCACTATCTTACTTAAATATTCATGTTCTAATACTTTATTCACTCTTATTGTAAGTAGCTGATTATGATAAATTATTCATATGGTAAAGTAGGTTATGCACCTATCAATGTTAAGCCCGAGGGGGAAAGGCCATGCAGTCCTAGGTGGGGAATTTGACAGCAGTTATCGTCCCATAGTGTGGATTTTTGACCATTTTAGTTTACTTTCTAGCAATATTTTATTGACTTTTAGTGACTCTTTTGACCATGCCCTGGGGCAGGGAATTTGGACAGAAAATCTCAGCTGAGTTCAAGGGGGTCTGGGGAATGTCTCCCAAGAGATTTTGAAATTTGGATCCTCGGAAACGTGATTTCTGGTGTTTTGAGGGAATATATTAGGTTGTTTGATACCTTTGAAACCATCTACGTTTTGAGCTATTTTAAACAAGGCCCACGCTCAACCATTTACAATAATCAGAGCGCGCGCAGAATCCTATGTATATTATAAACAATAAGAAATGCAAAACATCACAAGCAAATGAGGGATGGCGATTTTATGTTGGGGTTCAAATGATTTGATACTTCTGCAAACAAGCTGAGTTGGGCGGATTCGTGTCAAAAAGCATTTTGCATGCATTGTAATAAATGATGCCTAAAATTGAATAACAATACTTTGTAGCGGAGCTCCGGCGACCCAAAGGGCCACCAAGCGGAGCCCCATACTCATACGGGAAAGAAAACGAAACCCATGAGTTGATTTTCTCATGGTCATCATGGAAAGCAGTATTGCTCGTGGGCGAGTACACACGACCACGGCGATGGAGTCGCGCAACATGGCAGCCATAAATAGCCATGCCTTGTCAACATCTTGTCAGCCTTATCAGCTTACATCTTTGTTATAGGGCATCCATGTTATGGTCAATTGACAGCTGTCAAATAGAGGTATCCGCTGACCAGTATAACATGACCAGATCACGGGCTCAGGTTAGAACTCATCGAGGTAACGTTTTTTGAAGTTGACCGCTGACCAGGCATTGGTTTTTCTTCCTTGATCGCGGGCTCAGGTCCGATTTTTTTCTTCTGGCAGAATTTTTTAACTTTTTATGGTAATTCTTAGCGGAAATTCTGCAATTGGAGTTGACGTTTTTAATTATTATTTATTTCAGAGAAATTATTAAGAACCAGCAAATATGTGGAGCTCCGCTTTTAGGCTTGGCTAAATCTATACATTACATCCTTAGCCTCGTTCTAAGTTTCTAGACAAAGGATTTTTCACATGAATGTGAGGCTTCGGATGTAGCGGATCGGTCCAAGCAAATTGTTGAAAATACCTATGGCGGCCAGAGGCGTAGCTACCATGTACGCACGTACGCACGTGCGTACCTCGGAAATCTAAAAAGATATATATTTATTTATTTATTTCATGCCTTGATTTGCCCATCCCAATAAAATGTTTCGTTTCACATCGCCCCGTCTCTTGTGATGGTGGGTCGGTCGGTCGGGCAAAAAAAAAAGAAAAAAGAATGAACACTTGCAGGGGTCTGGGTTCCAGAGAAGGCCGGGCTCCTAAGTAAGAAAGCCTGGTAACTCGAGAACATTATTCCTTTGAAGAGAATGTAGTATCAATGTTAATTAAAGACAAGGATATCACATCATGTTGGAGGCGCAGTGGCCTAATGGTTAGTGCACTGCACTCCGGATCGGACGGTCAGGGTTCGAGCCTCTAGCCGGGGCACTGCGGTGTGTTCTTGGGGCAGGGCAAGACACTTTACTCTCACAGCCTTCACCCAGGTGTATAAAAGGGTACCGGCGAATTTACTGCTGGGGGGTAACCCTGCGATGGACTAGCATCCAATCCAGGGGGGAGTAGAAATACTCTCACTCGCTTCATCCTACAGAAAGCGGGATAAGCTCTGGCCTGATGGGCCACTAGGCGACTGCAGACTTACCTTATATCACATCATACAATTTTTGTTAATAAAACAAGATCGTGTGCTTGTAAATTAGAGTACTTGTTTCTTTGACTAGTGACTAGTGGATTTTTTTTTACTTTTCGAAAAAAATGGATCGGTCGGGCGATGGGAAACGAAACATTTTATTGGGATGGCCTTTATGAAAAGTCCCCCTAGAAAACACGGGAAATGGCATTTCCAAGGCCGAAAAAATAAAAATTTTCTTGGAGACCCCCTCACTGGCTGAAATGGTTTATAAATCTTTAAATGGCCTTGCACCTAATTACTTGTCTTCTAAATTTATCACGCAGCGATATTATTACGGCGTCCTATAATCTTCGTGATTCCGAGAATAAACTTGCTGTTCCCTTACCACACACCAATTACTATAAAAAAATAGTTTTAACTATAGCGGTGCTGTCCACTGGAACAGTCTGCCCTCTTCTATTAGGAAAGCAAAATCTCTGGCTACCTTTCGACAGATGTTAAACGTTTCAGTTAACTGACACGGCATTCATGGAAAACAGGCATTAATTTTTGAGTTTGACTAATTAATGGTCGTGGGTCGTAGGTCGTGGGCTGTGAGTGTGGGTAAAAGTCGTGGACTCCCATATGAAAAAAACAGGGATATCGATGCTCGTCGTTCCGCTTAGGGGGTAAATTTTGAATGTTTGTCGTGTTTGGCCTGTCACTTTTTTATACAAATTGAGGTCACCGACTTCGTTTTGGAGATAAGGAACTTAAGATCACTTTAAACATGAGACGAGGTCCTTTTCGTTTCAGCACAGGTCACTGTAAAAGAATGTTTTAATTGCAATATCACTATGTCTATTATGATCGGGATTTTCCTGCCGAGTACAACTCGTTTCCCCGAGTTGGGTAGGGGGGACTCCCATATGAAAAAAACAGGGATATCCGCGATGCTCGTCGTTCCGCTTAGGGGGTAAATTTTGAATGTTTGTCGTGTTTAGCCTGTCACTTTTGTATACAAATTGAATTTGTTCAAACAATAAACGAATTCCTTTATTTCCGCAAGGAACTTAAGATCACTTTAAACATGAGACGAGGTCCTTTTCGTTTCAGCACAGGTCACTGTAAAAGAATGTTTTATAATTTAATTATTGAGATAATGCCTTTGAGTAAAGAAACTCGTGTTGTCACAGAACTTGCAAAATTGACCAATAGTTAAGCTTTTGAAAATGAATTTAACGAGGGTTGCATAAAGAGGCATTTTACATCTGTCAGCTATTCGGTGTACTGTCGTTTTTCTTCTGATCTATCGGATTAGCTCAATTCATATGACACACGGAAATTGCTTAGCCATATTTGCCCTGACGGTTGCCTTGGTTGCTTTGGTTCGTTTCTGAAGTATTGTCTGTGTCGTCAATATTTACAAGTATTTAAATTTGAAAAAAATAAACGACAATTTGGTCCATGGGGCACTTTAAATACAGTAACTTTGTTGTTTATTTTTATGGTAGAAAGCCTTGACAAGACTATAACTGAGGTGTGAAAATTTGGATCAGTTCATAGTATGCAAGAGTTTACCAAATGCAATGGAATACCAGATGGAAAATACACAAACTGGACGCCTCAACAGTCATTTTCTTGGAACCTATTCTTTTAACATAAAAAAATTTCGTTTGAAACTCGATTGAAAACCGCTCTCACATAAGAGATGCGTGCAACATATAGTAAGAAGGACAAGCCGCACCTCCTCAGTGGTTGGAGCGGCAAAAACTGTTGTCCTGGTCACTCGCTTGTAATCACAGGTGTCCCAAAGTCGCGATTCGAGAAAAAAGATTTATGTAAACGTATCAAGTGGAACGTGACTTCCTGATGTTCGCTGTGTTTTGTTACATTGTCGGCCGTTGAGATTCTGAAAGCTGTTTAAGACATTGCATAAAGTTTGAAATAACGTGGAATAAAAGATCAGTAACATTCAATTTTGCCTTCTTTTCAGTGAAATAAGGAAAATTCATCAAGCTTGTTTTATTTAATTTGTGTTATCTTTTTGGCTCATTTGATCGTTTTTGGAAGAAATGGAGGTTTTTGCCTTGAACAGAAACTGACATCAAATCTCCCAAAAGCGACGAAATCGGCCAAGGAGACGACACAAAAGAAGCAAGCCGAATTCATTTTCCTTATTTTCCTGAAAAAGAAGGCAAAGTGGAATGTTCCTGATCTATTAATTACACGTTATTTTAAACTTTATATAATGTCTTTGAAAGCCTTCAGAATCTCTCCGTCAAATAGTATCAAGACACCGGCCGCACATCAGGAAGTCACGGTCCTCTTGATGCATTTAGGTAAATCATTTTTTTTCTCGATTTGTGAGTTTAAGATGCCCTCTTTACTAAAAAAGAGCTTTGGGGGCTACGTGCTACGTCCTGAGGGGGTGAGCTTTGGGGGCTAAGTGCTACGCCCCGAGGGGGTGAGCTTTGGGGGCTAACCCTAACCCTAACCCGTGAATATTAATTCGACATTGTTTTAATTTCATGGAACCCCTACTTGTGACGGGCCCAAAGGACTTATCAATCGGGACGAGTTCACACTCGTGCAGCCACGAGAAGACTGGGTACAAATTATAGACCAATCAGGTGCGACCACGATGGAGTGCGCCAACACTGAAAATGAACTGCGGTTCACTTCCAAAGAACAGAGAGGGAAACAGAAAATTAAGGCAAAACATCGGCCGGTGTCAGTCAGAAAATGTGTAGTTTCGGCCAACTATTTTCGTCTTTACATTTAATTTTCTTCAGCCTGGAGCTCAAGATAACCGGTGAGTCCTCCAAAACTAACAGATTCACTTTTGGTGGCTTGAAGGCCATGGTTTCGTACTGAATGTCTGAATCGAACGAAGAGTTAATCGATGACGTGCCTATTGAATTTAATTCGTCTTGCAGGAGTTTCCAGTAAGCTTTCGGCAACTGAGGTAGAAAGTCATTTAGAACGAGGCAAGAAATTGTTGGCTACTGGACAGTTAAGTGATGCTTTAACACACTATCATGCAGCCGTAGGTGAGTGGAAAATAGTTCAAAATTGAAGCAGCAGTTGGTGTAATATTTGCGTATCAAAATGATGTCAGTTTTATGGGCTTCAAAAATTCTTCGAATTACGTTATTGTCAGTTGTAAGTTTATATAAGACTTCAAAGAAATAAGAAACACACTTTTATTAAAAATCTTTATTTTCTACAATTTATCAAGTTGGTGTTACTTCATGGTCATCAGCTGGGACAGAATAATTGAAATGTTTATACCGGCGAGTGTAACGTGATTTTGTTTTGGAAGCTCGGTATTAGAAATATTTCTAACACACCAGTTAACAGATATTTTTGGGCATTGTGAGAAGCGTTTAATTGTATTTGCCCTTTGTAAGACGAAAAGTACCATTAGTTTAATTTTTACTCAGCGAATTTACGCACTGCGCGGAAGTGATTTGATACATCTCAAAATGGATCACATAATAATGTTGTTGTTATGTATTGTTTTTATTGAAGAGCACCCGCATCGTTTTGAAGCATATCATGCTTCGTGGCATATATTTTAAGTTAGCAGAGTAGTTAAGGCCCCATATAGTTCAAATGTATGCTGTTTCTTGCATCATCCAACCCGAGTAAAAACTGCGCGATTAAGACACGATTCATAAGACGACCAATAGAAAGTTGCCAAGCTTTGTTTTATCAATTGTTTTGCAAATAACTTGACTGATGAACATAAACATTTCTTTTGTTACAAACTTGCACATCCTTCATTCTCAAATGTGGTTTATATTAACTTATTTTATAACCTCTACATTAATTTTTTTCCTTTTTCATTCTAGAGGGAGATCCAGATAATTTTTTAACATATTTTAAGAGAGCGACTGTATTTCTTGCCATGGGCCGTTCAAAATCAGCCTTGCCTGATTTAGACCGAGTCCTTGAGTTAAGACCTGACTTCCTCCAGGTATGACAGTCACTGTTTCTTTATTTAGAGGGTGGTTTCGGGGACACACCAGGGTACAAATGAGTACATGTCATGAATTTCAGTCCAATTATGCACGTATCAATGTAAATCCCACCGGGGGGAGTGCGGGCATAGGTGGGGGATTTGACAGTAATTATTGTTCAGTAGTGGGGACTTTTGGCAATTTATTGGAATTTCTAGCAACATTTTATTGACTTTTAGTGACTCTTTTGACCATCTACAATTGCCCTTGGGCCGGACAATTAAACAGAGAATCTCAGCACAGTTCTGAATCCCCACCCTATGCCCGCACTCCCCCTCCCCCTTGCACGATTTACACTGATAGGTGCATTATGTCCCAAAGCCCTCACTCCTTTGTATTGGTGATCAGTTGAAAAGGAAACTTGGCATTTGCTAATTAAAAGCATAAGTACAAGCAAGTGCTCTTCGTTACTTCTGAAATTATTCATCTCATAAAATCCTTCTCTCAAAAATCATTTTCTCATAAATTGTAGCCTTAAATTGATTATTGCAAGTATTGGAATACTGATTTCTTGAACCCTTCATCAGGGATTTCAAAATGCTTTGAAGTAGGTGTCATCAACTGGTAGAGTAGGCGGCTGTTATAAGTGAGCTTTTTGGTCACACGCTGATTGTTATGACCAGAGTAGCCGGCGGCATAATAGTCAAGTAGCCGGTGGAACTCCGGCAGCCGCTGCCTTGTTTTGAAACCCTTGCTTCGATAAGTTGACCTAAAAGTACAACACTACAAGTTAACCTCAGATTAATAATGTTGAACTCCCTGTTTTTCAATGCAATTTCTGTTCACCTTGGTGGTTTGAGAAATCAGTCTTCCACTGAAGTTTTGACAGGTCTACATTTTTTGTTTTAACAGGCACGTTTGCAAAGAGGGAATGTTTTACTTAAACAAGGAAGGCTGGATGAAGCACACATTGATTATGAAGCAGTGGTAAGACAGTGCAACAAGCTTTGCTTTATTTCAAATAACATAGCATTAGCAAGTAAGAACATGCTTTGTTTGATTTCATATCATGATTGCCTGGGATCTCTTGATTACAAAGACCTTTAAACTGCCGTAAATATTAGGTACAGTTAAGTAATGGATAGCATTGTCAGACCTTAATGAACAGTTTACTTTTTGTTGTCAGTTACACAAAAGTCCAGATAATCCTGAGGCATTGCAGCAGGTATGCAGTTAATTTTGTAAATAGAAGAATTGCAAAGTTATTCTGTTTGTAGTTGTTTGTTATTAACATTGTGCTTGTCTGTTCTTTCAGTTGAGTATCATAGACCCCATAAAAAGAGAAGTTTTAGAAGCAAGAGATGCTATTAATATGGGAGATTACCCAAGAGCTATTGAGTTATTAGGAAGAGCAATAGAGGTGATTTATTGTCTGTTGTTTATATCTCTTACTATAAATAATCAAGTTTGAGGTCCTACTTGAAGAAACAGACCAGGTTTTCCCAGGATGTAGCTAAGAAATTACAAAGCCGGCTCACAAACAAGCTCAGCCAGCTTTTCTGACCATTGTACCTGGAAAATTTCTTTGAGTCTTTGTTTTCTAGTGAAATTTAAGCCGGTGGTAAGCTCTCTTTCAGCCGGTGAAATTAGCCGGTAGCCAGCCCTTAGCTACATCCCTGGTTTTCCCTGACCTAGGCATGCTAAGTGCAAAGTGCAAAGGCCATAGATTGAGGGGAGACCATAATTTTGCACTTACCTTAGATGTGTTCAGAATACTAAATTTTGTTTACTTCATTCAATACATTCGATACTCAAGATCTCTGGCTGACATGCACTGGTCAAACAAAAGGAAACCAAATTATTTTGTTCATTTTGTGGTTAAACTGATGGGAAAACCTCACCACAAAACTCCAATTAAACAAGATTCATGTGAGTCACATACTAGTTAATTACCTGGGCTTTCCAAAGGAAATGCCCAAGTTGTAATTCTGGCTTTATTTTTTTTTTACATTCAACGGCAAATTGCAGTCAAGTCCTTAGCACACATGGACAACGTTATGCGCATATGAGGGAGCGAGTCAATTTCATTGTTACAATTAGCAATTGTCAGCATGCGAAAGAGTTGAATTGTTTAAAAAATACTGGCATTCATAAAACCAGTTAATTCGTGTATTCAGGTCACAATTTTGCCAGTTCATAAGGAATGAGATGGCAACGACATAAAAAAAAGTGTCAAATTGTTCTAAAGAAAGCCGAGATCACGCAAATATGCATCCTGTTTCCAAATTTAAATCTTGTAATAGTACTGTTTTGTATGGTAACTGAGTTTTTAGAGACACTAACTAAGAATATTCAAAAGATTTCTTCTTTCCTGTAAACACAAATGGCATAATAATAACAATATTAAGAGAGGAAGCCACATCAGCCTGTTTTCATGTTGGTCCTCTATCCATGTTGAATTGGAATTTAGAAATGTAAGTTGGTTTTTGCGAAAGAGGGAAAACCGGACAACCCAGAGAATTTAAACTCTCGGAGCAAGGAAAGAACCAACAACAAACTCAACCCACAAATGGCACTGTGCTAGAATCGAACCCGGGCCACATTGGTGGGAGGTGAGCAATCTCACTACTATGCCACCCTCGCTCCACATTTTTGAGGAAAGATTTGCTTTGCTCACCAGGTTGCACCATGGGATACTGAGCTAAGAATTATGAGAGCTGATTGCCATGAAAATATGGGAGACTACATCAGTGCAATTTCAGACATCAAGTAAGTCTTTTAAATACATTTATTGGTATTTTTTTCAAATACTAAAATACGTATGGGGCGGCGGACATGGGATTTCAATCTACCCCTTCCCCGGCCTTTCTCTCCTGGTTCCCACTTTTTCTGTAGTGGTTCCCATCTCTTTGTACTTTTTCTATCACAAAATATTACTCTTTGTTGCAAAATTTCCTCAATTTCTCCTGGATCCCACTACCTTTAGAATCCTGCTTCCCCCCCCCCCCTCTCTCTCTCTCTCCTGTCTCCTGTACCCCTCCCACCTCCTATTACCCTGGGATCCTGCCCGTATCACCCTCCAAATGCATGATGCTAATATTATTCTGTGATCTGTGACCTGTAACTCAGTGTCACTGATGACTGGCTAGATAAATACTGATGAATGTTTCTGATTTCGGATATGTTGGAAAAGTTCTCAACCAAAGTCTTAAAGTCATACCCTGTGACTAGGCAGACTCCTTAATATCCATACCCTGTTTAGGCGTAGTAGGACAGACTTGCTTGAATCATATACTCTGTTCAGGAATGGGAGATCAATTACCTTACCCAATCCAGCGGCACGTATCCATATAGCCCATATAAGAGAGTATCCCCAGGGGCTGTATTTATAATAACTATTAATTTTGTTGTGGTTTATTTCAGGCCCACCACCAAACTTATACCCGACAACACAGCAGCTTATCTTAGACTTAGTGAATTACATTATGAAATGGGAGAATTGGAGGATGCATTGAGGTAAGTGAAAAAAAATCCACTTTTACCCGTCACGAAAAATACTAGTTTTTCAATATTATTCCTCACTGATTGATTTAGCATTTTTTTTGTGTTAGAAGCAGGTACCATAGCGACTTATTATCTCCTTTGAAAACTTTGTCAACTAATACAATCTGGCCTGCCTTGATGAGACACCTTTTGTGATTAAAAGAAGTGTCTTCTCGGGACAGACTCAAAATTATAGCGTTTTTATTTGGAGGGGGGGGAGGACCTTGTCTGTTTGTCTACTAAGCTTGGAGAGTGCCTTTCTACATACAGTTGTTTGTACTAGTGGGTTTGCCAAACATAAACCTTGCAACTCCACTGTAATGTCATCTGACTCACTTGCTGTGGCTTATCCAGAGCTGGTCAAAATGGGCGAGCTTGGCCTCATTTTACTCCAGTAGTTGTGTGGTCGACAGGTGGGCGGCATTCAGTTTTTTTTGTGTGTGTTTGCTAATTTTAGGGAAATTCGAGAATGTCTTAAGCTTGATCCTGACCACAAAGAATGCTTTCCATTCTACAAGGTGAGTACAAACAAATCTTTTTTTAACACATCTAGGCGTCAAAAAAAGAGTCTGTTAATTACTTCAGCAGCTTCCCATAGTAATCAATATTAATTTTTGTTAACAACATTTTTTGTAGAAACTTAAAAAGTTGAATAAACAGATGCAATCAGCTCAAGATTTGATCAACAAGGGAGAGTAAGTTAATTAGTATGTTAATTAAATGACTGACAAAATGCATTTGCTGTTCGCCATGCATACGCTCTAAGTTGAGGTAAATATACCTTCCATCTGAAAACTAGCAAGAAATTGCTTATCCTTTGTACGTATATTTTTTGCAATCTGCGATATAAGATTTAAGTCATGTGGACCTTATAGTTAATAACTTGGAAACGATGCCCAAATGCTGGAAATGACACTTTGGAGGATCTAAATTGGCGATGGTGATATATAGCTTGTTGCTTGATGCAGGTTGTCATTCTTAACATTGATCTGACTGTTTTTGTTGCAGATATGAAGAAGCTGTATCTAAACTGAAACAAGCGCTTAAAACAGAGTCTAAAATCCCTTCACTTGTGGGTAAGGCAAGACGACAGCTGTGCCACTGCTACCTCAAGGTTAGAAATGAACATTGTTTTCTACTTTCATTTTATTCAAGTTCAAACGTAGAATTAAAGTTATCGATGGCCACAGGTTAGCTTTGACTGGTCGTTGAATGAATGCACTGCCACTAGAAACGAATTGACCGCATTAGAGTAAAAAAGCCTTGGAACTAGGCATGAGTTGACTTGGAGGGGGTAAGTTTCTAAAGAAACTGTGGTGCTGCCTCGGTGGGAAGTGTCGGAGCGACGAAGGGCTAACGCTAGAAACGTCAGCTCTTGAATCTCTTTACGGTGGCCAATTCACATTATCAACCCAGTTGATAAAACAAAATTATATGAGTTGACTTAACCCGCCATCTCAAGCCGTGCTGTTGCTAGGTAACATGGCGTATCCGATGACGTCATAACACATCGGAATGCTCGTGAGATTTCTGATTGGATACAAAGAAGTCTTTGAGTCAGCTTCGTTTCTGGACTACTGAAACAACTTCCGTTTTAACGCCAATAACTTTTTAAACTGTTATTTGTTGTGTTAATGTTTCAGCTTCATAATCCCAGCGATGCTACCAAACAGTGCAACGAAGCGTTGAAGATTGACGAAAATGACGTTGACGCATTGTGCGACAGAGCAGAAGCGCACATACTGAATGAGATGTACGACGAAGGTACGAAAATTCGATTTCATATTTATTTTTCATTCTACTATATAGTTTTTATTTCGCTTATTTTTTAAAGATTCGCTTGACTCATTGACGTAGTTGTAATAGTTCAAATTGGTTTTGCATTATGTTGGTATCTTTAAAGTGCCAATGAAGTGAATTGGTTTTGTATTTAGTTTTGAAATTTGCCTTGAGACGTCTACCGTTAAAAGTAACGAATTCTGACTACACTATCACGAGACATTCAATGTGAAATAGTTTATTGAGGAATGGTCAGTCAGTCATCCATCAAAACTCTCCCTTGAGAATACTAAAACCTCTCAATCGTGCCATCAGAATAGTAATTTCTGACTAATTCATTCCTTAGTCACTCAACCGTCAGAAATTACATTTTTACAAGCCTTCAAAATTGAGTCATTTTGCCCTCAAATATGGTATTTGAATCGCGCGGTCAAAATACCACGTGACAACAACCTCTGACGTCATTTGGGTGCCAAAAATCGTTCTCACATTCGTTCTCAGTTTCTATTTCCTCGGGGTTGCTGGACCTTTCTGACAAATCGCCCATTTCTGAATCGCTCGACATGTTTCTCACGCAATCACTCCTCGCTCACAAGAAACTCGTGCAAACAAAAGTTTGGCACCAAAGTGACGTCACGCGTGGTATTTTCGGACCCATTCCCCTGACCATTTTTCGAGGGCAAAATGCTCAACTTTGAAGGCTTGTAAAATCGTTACTTTTAATCCCAGAGGTACCAAACTCTGGAATCACGTATTTCACAAAGTAAATTTTAAAAACAAAAAAATTCACTTCATAGGCACTTAAATGCTTGGCCAATCAAAAAACAAGTTACTCTGAAGGGCGGAGACGTTAACGAAGCAGACACTGATGTGAATAACAAGTGCTGCTTTTGTGCAATTTGATTTAATGTTCAGGTTTTAAAGCCAACTACAGAAAATAAACTGAAGTACGCGATGAGAGGTAGCGCTCTACTCTAGTTTTCGGGCGTACAATTTTTTGCCGCGTTTTTCTCTCCTGAAATAACCA
Source organism: Blastomussa wellsi (assembly GCA_947652115.1). Lineage (NCBI taxonomy): Eukaryota > Metazoa > Cnidaria > Anthozoa > Scleractinia > Plerogyridae > Blastomussa > Blastomussa wellsi. The sequence goes on along the minus strand of OX393570.1, from coordinate 20,333,463 downwards.
ACCAGGTACGAAACGTACTGCTCGCAACCTGCTTCTTTTTAAACCTAATTTGTTTGTTTATCCACAGCTGTAACTGATTATCAGAAAGCAAAGACTATCAATGAACACTTACACAAGGTAGACTGATTAAATTGTACCTTCTCCTTATAATATCAATGTAGATAGGTGATGAGATTAAATAACGTCTTCAGTTAGAGGATCTTGTTCTTGATGTGTAAGATGAAGTTGTGCTATGCCGAGTTTGGCAGCTTGAAACGAAGATAGAACGAATTTCTGAAATGGCCTTCGACAAGGAAAATATACTGACCAACGTCGGCTCAGGGGTGGAGTGGGAAGGGAAAAACTGGTTTCATACAGTGTCATTGGCTAGACTATCTTATTGTCTGAAAGGATAAAATGAGTTCAAATTCTGTCCGTCAAGAGAACTCTGAATGCTCGACATCAACTGGCTTGCGGCACGCCTATAACATCTCACTGGTGCAGCAGTGCTATCAAACTTACAGTTGTCTGCTTTGTAAATTGATTTCAGGTTCAAGAAGGTCTTGACAGAGCACAAAAATTACAGAAACAATCACAGAAGCGGGATTATTATAAAATATTAGGATTGAAAAGGTAAGGTCTTTTTAATAAGACAGTAGTTTTTTTTGCATCTGATGCGTCTAAGCTGGAGGCAAATGTAGCCTGCAAACAGGCTCCTGTTTCCGGGGGCGCTATATATATATATGACCCCACCGCCCGAGTGTTCGGGCAGCCTGTCCGCAGGCAAAGGCAAATGTAGCAGGCACGAAGCGGGGCGAGTCGTATGTGAGCGAGTCACGAATTGGTTTTAGTTTCACTTCCTACTGTTTAATAAGATGCCGCGAGATTTTTAAACCTATCGCTCAACCTCGTTCCCAAGGTCTATCCCCTGAGAGACCCTGGGAACGAGGTTGAGCTTAGTATTCAGACACGAATTTCTTTCGACACTCTCGTGAGGACCACTCTAAAAGTAAATTCTAGCATTGTTTGTTGATAATTACTAGTAAGTACTGAGTAAGTGGAATGCTGACGAAAAGCAAAACGTCCGTGACCCTGATCATTACTTCCACATTCACTTTTTTCCTTGTAATCGGTCTCAGCTGCTCAGATCAGCGATCTCAGAACAAAGCGAATGATGCTATCCGCTGCCCTTGATACGTCGGAAATTTGCGCATCTCAAGGAAAAACGACAAGAATGGCTTCCTCTTGATCTCGACAGCAATTACCAGTGGCGTATCTAGGGGAGCCCCCCCCCCCCCCCCCCCCCCAATTATGAGGGCTCGAATGGCCAAAAATTTCTTGGGCCCTCGCCTTAATTTAAGGCCTACAGGGCCGGAAAATTTTTCACCCTCCAACCTAAGAAAGAAGTCTGGACCCGCCGCTGATTACTTTACATAGTGGGAAGAATAGAAAAGGTGCAGAGAAATTTGTTTTTTCGTTCTTCAGGACAGCGACAAAGAAGGAAATTTTGCGATCGTACCGGAAGCTCGCCGTACAATGGCATCCGGATCACTATGAGGGCGATGATAAAAAGAAAGCTGAAAAAATGTTCATCGACATCGCTGCCGCTAAAGAAGTGCTCAGTGACCCTGGTAAGAAAAGATATTATGCTACTTTTGTGAGGTTTAGTAAAATAACAAAAAATAGGTTTCATGGCTGTGACTGTTCAGCGATCAAACGCAAGAGTCCAACGCCACCTCCAGTTTTCGCTGCTTCGGACTTCATGGGAATTTTTACGCAAAAATGTACAAGACTTAGATTTTTCGGGGAAAAGCTATGAAACAAAATTTCGAGCCGGGAAATTTAGTTGGAAGAGGGAGTCCCAAAGGCATAGGCCCAAGTGAACCGGCTTCACTGGTACAGACTTTCCATACGCCGGGAAACTGTTAAAGGGACACTGTCAAAGACGTTTTGCTGTTTTCAGCTTCATTCGTCGCTAAAATCATTACCTGGTACCTTTACTCTGCCCAAAATGCTCCTGGTGGACTAACAGGAAGGTATCAAACGAACTTTGTCTCACAGAACAAACCATAATGAATTTCTGGCGATATTTTTAAGGAATGGCTATAGAATTTGAAAAAACTGGCTAGTTTTTTTTTTTCAAATTTCAACCCATTTCCATCCTTGCCATCCTAAGTGATAGGTGGCAATAAACAGTTTCAGTGTAGTGATATAGTCCAAGGAAACAAAACTACACCATTATTTTTGGGTTTCCATTGAAAAATTTTTAAAAATGACGCCAAAATGGCGTGACAAAAATCTATCTACCTGCAAAATCTAACTAGCATCCGTAGTACGTCATATAACCTGAGAAACTCTGACATCAACTGGACCTGCTCAAACCACGCACCAATTATTACAAGCGTGCCTTCGGCTAGAACGGGGCGCTACTCTATGAACTAGCCAACCCGCAAGTATACGGAAACTAGACTCTCTTACAGGGTTTAAAAGGGAAATTGCAGTCATGTTCCCCGATGGCAATCTTGTGAAACGGTGTTATAGTAAATGTATTTATTGCAATTGCAAATACTTAAGATTTTACCGTGAATTCTGGGAGGCGTGGTCCGGGTTCGAGCCCTGGACGGGGGTCATTGTGTTGTGTTCTTGGGCAAGACACTTTACTCTCACAGTGCCTCTCTCCACTCAGGTGTATAAATGGGTACCGACGAATTTAATGCTGGGGATAACCTTGCGATGGACTAGCATCCCATCCAGGGGGGAGTAGAAATTTTCCTAGTCGCTTCATGCCAAGGAAACCGGAGATAAGCGCCGACCTGATGCCCCACTTAGGTTCGAATGTAGAATTTACCTTTTACCAAAAAATAAAGTACCTATCAATATTGTACCGGAAAGGGAGTGGTCCATTTTCCGTTAACGAGGGTGGCATTACTGCATAAACGTTTTCCTCTCTTCTTTTTAACAGAAAAACGTGCAAAATATGACAGCGGTGAAGATCCGCTTGACCCAGAATCACAAAGCGGCGGTGGACATCACTGGCATCACGGAGGCTTTCCGTTCGGTGAAGGATTTCAATTCAAATTTCACTTCAACTGAATATTCCAAACGCTAGCAATATTTAGGTTTCAATTCTTGCTCTTGTCATTGCATGAAGCAAACAGCGGGAAAAAGAAATTTTAACCTGGAATAATTATACTTATAATTTATTACAATTTTTATAATTGTGGGCAATGGTAATAATTATAAGTATAATTATCTGGGAAGGTCGTCTGTAACAACTTGGTTGACGTGGTAAAGAAGACATTTCAAAACACAGTTCAAGTTAATAAAAATAAAGATGGTTGTAGGATTGGCAGTGAGAGGTGTTGGAAAGGCAGTGAGAATACTTTTCTCCCGTTTTCTGAAAAAAAAAAAGACTTTCTGGGAAACGCTAACTTTTCCTTTTTGTCCGAACTAATTATACTGAACGGTTTTGCAAGTTCTCTGGTTCTTTTTGGTTATTTCATGCAAGTTACTAATAAATTCACCGCTTTTCTCATCGAGCAAACCTGGAGATAAACAGGCTTGTAGGCATTCTAGGTGTAATGTTTTTTGTTTCCTTTTGCTTGTGTGTAGTCTCCATCTATTAGCTTGAACAGATGAAAGGAAAATTGAGCAACCCCATCCGAAATTCTCCAATTTCATTCGTGACGAATCATCGATCACATCGGATAACTGTTCTTGATTTAGACGTCATTTGAGTTATCAATCAATGGTGTTGAAATTATCGAAGATCTTGGAATTTCTTTTTATGCTAAAAATGGCGACTTCATACAAACTGGGAAGCTGGAGTAATAGTCTTTAACACTGTACATTTTTATGCGTCAAAACGTATCGAAAAATATTTCATTCTCAATGCAAATTAAATTTAATGTACTGGGAATGTATTTATAGCTGTAAAAATCCACCTTGTCGGGTATTTTAGAATAAAAGAATACAAAAGACGTTTACGGATTTGTTTCTTTCTTTGTGAATCCATTTCATTTAGGAAGGAACAAGTGGCTCTGGGGACACATGATTTGATTGGCTGGAATCTAACAAAGGGTGTCCAATTCAATCAACTGTTTTAAACTATCTTGCGGCGCGAAATGGAAGGCGCGGGGCTTAAGAATTACAGCGCGACGCGCCCAAGTGTGGCCACCCAACAAACTTTTTTGACCAGCTATAATTAGCCAATCAGAGAGAGCGCATTTGTTTGAGATGCCCGCCTCCTTTCAATGTATAAAGCTGTTGTCACGAAACCTGTCGCGCTTTTAACAAGGAGGCGGGACAACTCAAACAAATTCATGCTCTCTGATTGGCTAACTTGTCAAAAAAGTTTGTTGGGTGGTCACACTAAGGTGCGTAGCGCTGTAAGATGCAAATGTGTAACGAGCACGCACCGCCACGCAAAGCCACGTGTGGTTTAATCAATACAGGGCTCCTTATCAATATCAACAAAGTCAACAATGTTTAAAATATATAACTTTTAATAGTACAACGCATGCATATAAACTTTGTAAATGCTTGCGCGTCACCAAACACAAAACACGGCCAGAGAAAAAGACGGCGCTAGCAACATTCGCCTTTTTGGAATCTCTCCCAGAATTGAGCCCGCGAGTTTCGTAAGAGGTTTCCCGGCAACACGAAATGTTGCCAAGATAATAAGTTAGTGTTACGTCAACATGAAAAGTTTTGGCATGCTGCTCGTGTTGTTATCTCTTTGGTCAATAATCGGACAGGCTTCGGATACAAAAACCACGGCATTTGTGGCTAACTGGTCTCGTCTAGAATAGAAAATTGTACAATACAAATACTCCAAGAATATTCTCTTTACATTCAAATACACAATCCCCAAGTATATAATGTACAAAACTAACTATACAGATTTACCTTGACAATGCTTCTACGCGAACCTTTTTCATTGCAATATTTTCTCAACAATTATAAATATACTCTTAAATATAAACATTGTAAATTTTCGCACCAGTTGATTCAAAACCATTTTTAAAGCATTGCTTCGCTTGCAGTGTAACAGCTTTGATCATATTTACATCGGACATTTTCGGAAGAGCGGTCGATCCATATGTTCCTGATAGCGAAGTCTTAGTCGTCGTCAAAATCTGAAAAATCGTCATGGGTGAATGGTTCTACGCGTGTGGCCTGGGGTTGAGGTCTTTTAAACTCGAACACAGGACTCTGTCGGCCAGTGGATTGCGCCCCACCTGGAAATGAAATAGAATTACCGTATTTATTCGATTAAGCGCCCTTGGGCGCTTATTTAATTTTTGGACCTTCAGGGTGGGCGCTTATTCGAGGCTGGGCGCTTATTAAGTTTTCACCATTTCAGTTGAAACTGAGAAAAATTCCAACATTCTCATAGATTTTTCAGACAATGAAATTATAGATTGTGAGCCATTAAAGAAATACCGTAATAATCAATACCCGTTTTGCTTTTGTACACTTTATTTACCGTACTTATGTTTTGGGGGATGGGAGGGGGGCGCTTATTCGAGGTTGGGCGCTCAAAATTATTTTTTTGGGGGGTGGGGTGGGCGCTTATTCGAGGCTGGGCGCTTATTAACTTTTCCTACCTAACGGGTGGGCGCTTATTCGAGGTTGGGCGCTTAATCGAATAAATACGGTATATTTATCATCGAGGCCTCTGAACTCGCTCGTTTAAAAAACAACACTTAATTTTGTTTATCATACCTGAAGGTTGCAGGGTTCCTCGACCTTGATCAGGTGCGCTATCAAACAAGAGCCAAGTACACATAAGATTAGCTGCCAGACCCATTCCTGTTCATCACCACTAATTTTCCCTCTATGGTATTTGCTACGCGTTTTTTTAGTTTTCATTAGGCAAAGTAAAGCAATTACAGAGAGGTTCACACGATTCTTACCGTCTGCCTGGTGTCTTCTCGTCGATAGAGGAAATTGAAAAGTCGCTATCGATGTCATCTTCATTCTACAAGATACAAACACAAATAAGCACACATTCGAGAGAAATAAAACTCAAACTAGCAAGAGAAAATTGATTAAGGTTATCCAATGATCGCGTTTTTTTTTTCCAAAACACTACAAACTGCCTTTGCAATACAGGAGCACTGTGACGCCCAATACTTAAAAAAAAACCAAGAGCCTATGGACGTATTTATACGAATGAAAACCTAACAATAGTGGACCAGTTTTGTAAAAAATACTATGTCAGTTTACTGAAGCTATAAAAGTAGTAATATCATTGTGATACCGCAAAAGCTTTAGATCTCAACTTGAAAAAGTCAGGCTATTTCAAATTCTGCCCTTATGGCTTGGAAAGAATCACTAAAAAGTAAACACAGCTGCCCCGTCCCGCTTAAACAATAGGCCATTTCCAAGTTGTCTAAGTGCGAGTCTAAGGGTGCGTTCCTTTGGGGTGATCCGGATCAGGATCAGTGATCCGGATCATCCCAAAGGAACGCACCCTAAGTGCGAAACCATTCGTATGAAAATGAGTATGTTTTGCAGAAAATGAACGTGCAGGTAAAACCCATTTTCATATGAATGGTTTTGCACTTAGACACGTTTTCAAACAGAGGGAAAAGAGAACTCGGAAATGGCCTATTTCCTTCATACCTTAATCTTGATATTTTAGTCATAACTTTAGCGTCGATCGTTTTACTCAGAAGGGATAAAAATAATTTTCGTAACAGTCCCCAATTTCTTTCGAAATTGAAGCTAGGAAATAAAAGGAGGAAATCTTAAAAAGACGTAAACAGTTTGAAGAGCTCTTCTAAGAGCGCATACTCTATACCTGTCGCACCGTGGACTGCTGAGCAGTAGTTCTCTGAGGCTCACTTCTCTCGTTACCATTCCCCTGGAAGTGAAGCGACACTCCGCCAGCAGGTTTCTTGGTTGAAGATCCAAAGCTCAAGCTACGCTCTAGAGTTTCAGCTAACTCGCGAACCTTGAAAACAAAAACATTCGCGTAATATCTTCCTAGTTAGCTGCCAAAATTAATAAAAATCTGATTTCTCCTTACAATTGAATACCAACACACTGTCAAGCAGTCATGTGATGATAACTAATAAAATCCTCAACTAGAAGAAATTGCCTTGACGGAATAGTCTTGATGCACCATTAAATTATCAGAACTTTCATTTAAATAAATGTACAGGAATCAGTTAAGAGACTAATTTTTCTTAGCCACCTGGACAAAAAGAAAAAAGAACACTCACTTTTTCACCCCTTGGTGCAGCTTTGGGGGTGGCTTTTGGGGCTGCAGCAAGCTGCAACAGAAAGACAAGACAGAATTCATTCAACCAAGCAAGGGAACAGTCAGGTATAAGCTGTGAACCGACTCAGTGGATAACGCACCTCTTCAATGTCCGAGTCGGATTCCATGTCTTGCTGTGAAGGAATGTGTACCGCCACTCTGTGAGTCGGTTGAGGAGGCGGTTTGGCAGCTTCTCTGAGAAGGTCACAGAAAAATAAGATTAAAAAAATACAGATCCGATAACAAGAACAAAGCTTGAAGAACCGAACAAGCATTAAAGACTAAAGCACTGAAATCTTGCCTTAAAACTAGTAGCTATGCAAGGCGTTTACAGTCTTTCCCGCAAAACCGTGAACACCAGAGAAAGTTCTGGAATCGCAGCAAAGTTCAGGACACGCGAACAAACCTCAAAACCACAAACTAATGACCGTTGGTGTTTGCGGTTTAGTTTTCTCACACCTGATTGGCTTTTTCTTTGTAACACAATAACATTCCATAAACATTTCTGGTGTTCACGGTTTTACGGGAAAGACTGTAAAAGTGATATAACGTGAAACATGTCATGAGAAATTTGTCATATCAGATGGAGGCAAGTGACATATTTACAGTAAAAAACTAAATCACTCAAACGTATTGAACAACTCTATTATCACTGTAACACATTCATTCATGACAACATAGCCCTGCAGGAATAAAGTATAAAGTAATTATTCATTATTTAAACTTTTCAACATCCATCGCAGATTTCCGACTTTGTTTTGAAAACTACTATACAGAAAATTTTCCGAAGGTCTTTCGAAAGTTTCCGAAGACTTCCGAACATTTCTTCTCCCCATTTCCAAGTCAATTTTGTTTTGATCGGGCGCAACATTTCCAATTGTTCTAGGGCAAGCATTGATATTTTCTTTTCTTCTTGTACTCACTCTTCTGAATCCCAGTTGGATTCTTCTTCCTCTTCCTCTCCTTCCTGAGATCTTTCGGTCTCACTCAGTTCCTCTTCTGACTCGCTCAGAGTGCGCTCAGTCACGGAAGTGCCACTGAACGAGCGGTCTGTGACGGAAGAAACGCTCACTGTCATGTCACCACCACTGGTTGACCTAACACAGAAAAGAAAATTCACAGATCAAGCTGTCAATCAAAGTTACCAAGGAAACCAAATATCTTCGAGTAACGTCATCAGTCAAGTTCGTGACTCTTTGCATTACTTACCCAGTAGACCCCAGGGTCCCTCTAGGAGCGGGTGACTTCCGGCTGGGCTGCAGTGCAGCGGAAGTACGGACAGCGGTCGCTGTAGACTTGAATGTAGGAGGCTTTGTCGCAGGAGAACGCGTGCCGGGACGAGGACCCGCGGGAACTAACGAAAAAATATAGAAGTGTGTTTTCCTCGCGTATTTGCTAACATGTAAACGCACTGTTCCAGAAACTCAAACTCTAAAAAAATTCTACAAAATTTTCAAAGAATCAGAGTCAAAGTTGCAGGCCTAAGTTTCAAGGCTTTTAAGTTCGACCATTCTTGAAACCGTTTTCTACACAAGTCAATGTTAGTCATCCACACTTTCTAAATTTGTATAGCATTATTTCACAAAAACAAATCATCATTGTTGGGTTTCCTGTGCTATCAGTACTTTTATTTGTTTTCCTCAATTTTGCAAAATGAAATTCAAGGATATTTATCTCAGTTTTGACTTAGTACTCTTGGAAGTGGAAGGGTTAAGTACACCAAACCTGGTGAGCTTGGTTTTCCTGTGGCGACTTCACTACGGTAAATCTTCTTGACTATGTCTTCAAGCTCTTCAGCGCACCTAAAGCAACGAAGGTTCACAAAGGTTTATAAACATAGGTACGTACTACGTGCAAAGGAATTTATAGAGCACAGAGTGCAAATTGTAACGGTACTTACTGTTCTCTTATTGCGGTGAAATTCTTGATTTTCTGAAAGAAAGAAGAAAAGTAGAACCATTAGTCAGGGCTGTAGACATATTAAAAACCGTGCGGCGCGTTCTAATTTCATAAACATTTGTCTCCAAGATCGATGTGCGATGTCCACGGAAAAATTTACGGTCAAATATATGTAAATCCAAAAAGAGGATTGCCCGTTTATCGGGAAATGTAAAAACCCTGCCGAAAGCATCGTTTATTTTTATTAGAATCATTCATTTTCTGCCAATAAAATTTACCTTGCTCCTCGCTTGTCTCTCTGTTTTCAGTGCGGCCATTTTGGCCTCCATTTTCTGTGACGATAGCCTTTCATTTTCCTTCCAGTGATAAACAAATCAAAATATTAAACAATCTTATGAGATGGGCCTTCACCAGCCTTGTCCCTCAGTGTTCTCTCTTGTTTCGGTGAGCGCGGAAGCCTGGGAGCTAGTGCTCTTCAGTGACGTCACCACCCACAATGGGGCCCAGACTCCCTCAAGCTGAGAACAACAGGGGCGAGAGGCTGGGCCTTCGCTAGTTACAGCAGCATTATTCATTTCTAGACGTCAAACGCTCAAAACGTTCAGAGAAGAACTGTACTTACCGACGATATTCCTTGTTTGGAAAGTTTCTGGTCCAAAATTTGAACAATTTCCTGCCTGCATGCCTGTACTTCATCAAATCTGTGGTTGAACCGAGCTGAAAAAAATGTTTTTTTACATAACCTTCAACAAGCATAAAAGCATCATTGGACCAAATCTTTAAAATCATATTAATTATTCGGATTCTACATTTTATTAGCTTTACAATGATATATACTTTAAAGGTTTCATAATAAACGACACAAGTACGAACGATTTTTCGTAAGACACACCAGAAGGTAAACAGTAACCTTAAGTTACAAAATTCACTAGAAAAAAAAGATACACGCGCCAATTATACTCAAAAATACATGAATACGGCACATTTACGTTAAGGTACGTTTGAATAAATTATTAAAATATATGATTATTTAGTGACATAATTGGACACGTGATATTTACTAAATCAAGCATAGCATGGAGTAAAGCAAGCGAGTTGAATAAATTATTAAAATAATTGAGCACACGTGAAATTTACGTAAGTTCTTACTTGTTATCAGCTGATTGTGGGGTATTGGACGAAACTCGCCAGCTTCTAGGGTGGCTGTACCCTGCAAAAAATGTAAAATACTTATCGAGTCACTAAACTATAAAATTAAATATTTAAGAGGAAGCCGCATCAGTCCTTGCTAATTAACGTTTAGCTACCCATGAACAGAAAAACTCAAAACGAAAACTTACCCATTCAGAGCTAGATAATCCTCTGTGAAATGAGAAAGGGAAAAAGAAAATTAAGCCATTTAGCTGGTCTAAGAGTAACAGCATATCACGTGAATCAGATACCAAATCACGTGCAGTTTTGGTGAATGATTATAGTGGTCATGCACTTAGCTACATCAAGCTAATTCTCAGACATGCCACTCAAACAGAGGGAAACAAATATTTCAAATAAACATAACAAGCTTGAAAATCCCAACTGGCGGGAGGCGAACCAGTTGGCTATATACAAGCATGACCGAGGAGTTGAACTAGGGTTCACCAAGAAACAACTCCAGCTAAGTGGTCAGAGCGGGACTCGAACCCGTGACCTCCGGATTTCAAGTCCGGCGCCCTAACCACTCGGCCACGCTGCCTCCGTCGCCTCCGCTGCCTCCATCGTTTGTGAGTTTCTTGGAGAAGTGAACGGGTAAATGACAAACGTGAATGATGAATCATAGAGAAACATTTTTTAAAGTCAAGTACGAGAAAGGGAACTCACGAAGTTATCTCCTTGACGTCTTCAACGCTTCCTGTGCTTTCATTTGCATCAACATCTTCCACTTCTCTGAAAACATTCAAGAATGGCGGGATAAATGACTTAAATTAAGTACGAAGTCTCTGGACAAAACTCTAGTTCCTGACCATTCAAATGAAAGCTATTGAGCAGTACTTTCATGTGATACTGTTTATTATGCTTTACAAGATGGTTGTAACATTTAAGTCTGTGGATGAAACCCTAGTGTGTGACCATTCAAATGAAAGCTATTGAAATTCTATCGGTTACTTACACTTTTGGAATAGCGGGAACAGGAACCTCTTCTTCGGATTCAGATTCGCTTGCCTTCAAGTCTAAGAAATAAATAAGCGCAGATCAGAATTAAAATAACATTGACATTGGCAAAAAAGAGGTAATCGACAAACTCAAAAATGTCAAAGAATGCACAAATGAATCGCCAAAGGAAACTATTCAAACAAACTTGTTAGGCTCGCAAATGGTTGGAAAACATATTTCAGTTCTGTTAGAAGCAATAAATACACACAAGGAAAACGAAAGACAACTACATTCTTCAAAAATCAGTTTTTTCCGAATGTGGTTCCACAATGTGTTTTGAATGGAAACAAAATCTTGTAAGATCTGATGGAAAGCACACCAGCAGGCGATTAGCATAATATATAACAAAATGGAATACCACTTGCAAAAACGCTTCGGTTGTTACTTCATTTAGCATGAAATGATTATCTGAAACATCAAAAGAAATGTAAAAACAAACCCTGCTCCTTGTCTTCTGTCAAAGTTGATTCGAAGGACGCAGAAACACTTGTTACTAAAAATACAAAAATAACAATTTCGATCGCCTTGAACGTCTCTCTTCAGTCCAGAAAAAAATTATGATTACTCCTTAAACCTTGAACGGTTGCTACAAACGATAATTCAGTTTGTAACAACCATGCAATCTCATTCAATCTATTGTTCACTATCTTAGCATACATATTTTTCAACTTGCATGTGGTAATTTTGTTCAACTGATATGAAAGTGACAGAAACTGCTATCTGCAAATTAGTTATGTACAAGTTTGACGGTTTTTGCTTGTAAAAACTTGTTTTGGTTAGTAAAATCAAAACTGTCACTAGCCACTTACCCTTGGTACCAGAGGAATTTGCTCACGCGCGGGGAATACTTCGCTTCAAGGGCGAAAGGCTGCTGCAACGAGTCGCAAAGACGCGAGAAAAACGCTTTTCTCAAGGGTCACAGAACGACTTAAACGAAACCGGAAACCACATATGGACAGCCTGAGGCACCCAGGGTACTAACCACTAGAGGGGGTAAGTTTCTAAAGAAACTGTGGTGCTGCGTTGGTGGGAAGTATAACAATATAATTTGGTTTTATCAACTGGGTTGATAATGTCAATTGGCCACCGTAAAGAGATTCAAGTGCTGACGTTTCGAGCGTTAGCCCTTCGTCGGAGCGAATCAAGGAATTGTGCGTCGTGTGTCTTTAAAAACAGAAAGATGGAGCTTCGCTATTGGCTGGTGCCTGGTAACGTGAAAACTTCGGAATAAATTAGTTGAATGAAAAGCGTTCGTTGTTACCGTGAGGATTAAGAGTGCCGATTTGAAAAATAAATTTTTGTTCTAGAGTTTTACGGCTTTCCGTGTTTCCTTGGTGAAGGGAAAGGCCGCAGACTGCCATATGTTGCTTAGAATGATTTGGGAGATTGAAGTGTCTCGCGACCGGTTTCAATGCATTTTTGTCGTCTTTCTCTACGTCACGAAGGTGTTCTCGGAATCGGTCACCAAGTCGTCTCCCTGTTTCGCCGATGTATAACTTTTTGCAAAGAGTGCAAGTTATACAGTAGATGGCATTGGCTGAGGTACAGGTGAAATGATCAGTGATTTTGATAGATCGTTGACAAAATATCGGGACCCAAGCGATCTATCAAAATCAAAAACGTCAGCACTTGAATCTCTTTACGGTGGCCAATTGACATTATCAACCCAGTTGATAAAACCAAATTATATTACTAACCACTAGGCTAGTCTTCTAAAAGAGTCTCGAACCCTGACAAAAATATCCATTACATACATGTTTTATCACCGCCCAGAACTTGCTTAGGAGCAAAGAATGACAATCCCTTGTGTTTCCAGCCCGGGACGCTCTCATTCTTGGAGACATACGATCTTATCACCGGAAGACTCCCTGCTTCTAGCACGTGATATTGCAGGGTCCCGGGCAGAGACGATTGCGAGCAGTAAAACATATAGTCCAGACGATAGTCCGGGCTGGGTGGCGAGGAGCTCCCCGATATATACTGCCGCCAATACGGGGATCCCCCTGCGGCGAACACATACACAGGGAAGGCGAAGTTCCCTGTGGGTTTTACAAAGGCGGAGAAAGCGAAGAGATTCGTCCATTCGCTGGAACCGTCAGCGGATTGACGCCATAAGCGATACTGGCCTGGCTTGGTTTGGCGTGTTGACACGTAAAGAGAAATGGCTTCCCCTGTTGAGAAAGAAAAGCAGGCCATATGAAATATGGTCATTTCGAACTTTCAAAGTTGACCTTTGTTTAATCACCATAAATCAAGTTTATTTGCATAGAACTAATTAGATACAATACTGGGCGAATGTTTGTTTGTTTTGCAAAATAACTTCAAATGTGCCGTTGTCCTACCTCGGAGCAGGACAAATTTTTTGCCAAACATCAAAACTGCCAGATTTTTCATTTTACGTGCCTTAATTATAACGCTTTTCAAAGAGTTTATCAGAGTGTTTAATTTTAACATGGTTAGTTGGCACTCTGTTGTTATCAACTAACGTGGTACACGATTGGTGAGCATAAAATGTTTTGAGATTTTTTGGTAAAGCCAAACAAATTTTGCCATCATAGCAGAAATTTACTATTATATGTCGCAAATCATTGTCCATGCCGCAAGAATTCTCAAAATGTCACCCGTACCTGTTGTTACGCTTTTCTCAGGAGATCTGGCTCTTTCTCTTCCTACAGGTTCAGCTAGCGGAAATTAAATAACATCATATTTCATCTCATGTAAATAACTCAAGACAGAGAATCTTCTCCATCATATGTAACCCCCTCCAACCCTCCCCTATCGGTCAACCCATCACCGTAGCCATTCTGTCTCAATTTGCAAACATTTAACTTTTGTTTCCTCGAATCTTAATGTTTCCCACAGCAGATTCTCAGTTGGCCTTAGGAGATTTAAGTGAAAGTTTCCAGTGAGCCATGCAACGACGGTCATCGGTCACCATTCGCGGGTAACACTGTACCGTCGCCCCGTGATGTCATAGACAATGTTTCCCGCTCAGAGACTTTTGGCGGTTAACAGTTTTTATTGTTAGAGTGATGCCACCTCAAAGTAGCCAATGACAAGTTATTCTGTGCTAATAATTTACTCGCTCCGCTTTTTCAGCCAATTAGGAGTTAAATCAAAACAACTCGTGACTCGCGCGAGCACGTTTTCCCGCGCTTTATGTCGGCTACGTGTCATTACTTCGAATTTTTTGATTGGTTCACCGGATTGTCTCCATCCTTTGCAATTGGCCGCCAAAGTGATTATTTTGGTTTTGGTTTTATAAACTCAAAAACTCGCTCTAAGGGGAAAAACCTCAGCGATATAAAACTTGTAATTGGACTGAATTGCCCGAAGTTCTTTTTATAAAATTTCTTCCCACCTTTACTTCTATTCTTCATTGTACTAACCTTGAACAAGCCGCTCTGTTTGTCTAGGAGCTGGAACGGGAGGTGCAGAGGCTACAGATGTCAAAAGGCAACGCAATTATTGCAGGATACTTATAAAATATTCCATCCCCTTCCCCAAGGGAGAACGTCAGACATAACGAACATTTTGAGAAGATAATTTTATTGGAAATCTGCTAGAATGAGTTCCGCTTTTATACATGTAACGAGCACTGGATAATGAGTTGCACTCTTCAAATGAATCAAAGTTTACTGTATAATATTAAATAACTAACATACCAAGGAGTGAAGGCGGCTGAGTATTGAATGTGTACTGAACTCTGTCTGTTTCCACCTGCTAAGAAATAGACATGAAACAAACAATAGTTATGTATAATAATAAAAAAATCCATGTACGTTAGAGTAGGCCTCAATCTGTCTCTTGCCTGACTTGCTGACGAAGGGGCAGACAACAGTTAAAGCATAAATGAAGGCCAAGAAGTCGGGGGTGCCCCCATATATGATGGGTTATATAGTTCTGCTGCGGGCTGGGGTACATGGTTTTTTGAGGTCCTAAGTCCTTACATAGAGGATCATTATTTGCCCTTTTGGCATTGGGTCCCTGTTGTGATCCTTAGATAGGGTACTAAATCATATCAGATAAAATGTCAGTGCTTGAACACCCAGCAAAAATAAATACAATACGGTCCGTTAAAACTGAACAATCCCCTTCACGTTTGTTTCTCCCTTGAACAGCGCATCAATTTTAGAGTTTGGGCCTTAAACGGGGTATCAATCAATTTTCGTTGTCTTTATCCTTAAATAGCATCAGGGTTTAAGACTCTTCACAGCATACACCAATCAGAATTTACTGGAGTTCCCCTCCCCCTGGACCAAGAAGTAGCAACCCATTTCCTCACTAACTCAACAAAAGCGATATGTTTTCCAGATAACCTAAACTTTCGGGGTACTGTAAACATTAGCTTTCTTACCTTTTGTGTCTGCAGTGCATTGCTCAGATCTTGAACTTTCTGTAAAAGAAAAATTAAAGTTTTAAGTTAAACATGAGAAATCCATTAACAACCCTACAACCCTGAAGACTAACTGGTTTGGTCAGTCAGACTGAAATAGCACGAGGTTACCTCGTGTCATATTACTCAGAAACAAATCTGTTGAAAATCGTGGACTTAGTCACTTCAGTTAGAGGGGGTAAGTTTCTACAGAAACTGTGGTACTGTGTCGGTGGGAAGTATAACAATATAATTTGGTTTTATCAACTGGGTTGATAATGTAAATTGGCCACCGTAAAGAGATTCAAGAGCTGACATTTACGGCTACATCATCATCATTATAGGCAGCGTTTCAACAAAGATTTGTCAAAACGGGCACTTGTTTCCTCAACTGGATCCAGTTTAAATGGTAACCAGTCGTTTCACCTACAATTTGATTCACCTACATGATCTGAATTGTTTCGCCTACATCAGAAGTCGATTCACCCACACTGAATACTTGTTGAGAAAACAGGCAAATAAACTTTAGCTTAGTTCATGTAGTTATATAACTGAGGAATAAACTCAACTTAATAACTCAATTAAACATGTATGTTTGTGCTTTTTCACAGAAGCGAATGAGTCAAGTAACAGCATTCTGGAATTTTGGTTATAAGTTTGCTTGTTATGCACTAACCAGTATTTTGTTACATCATAGGGGTAGAATATTGTTTTATAGTACCGGTAATTGCAAAGATCCAGTCTCTCGAGCAAGGAAAGGATTGAGCGAGTGAACAGAGAGGTACTTATTCTCAGTCTAAAGGAACTTCTTTCCACACCTTGCTTAGTGCTTGTATTCTGTTTTCATAGTCTTCAGAAAGACGACCCTTCTCTATTCGTTCATTCTGCAAGTTTTCTTCATACTGACTCAACATTTCTTGAAACTAAGGACACAAGGCGACATAAATAAACAATCATTACAACAATACAATTTTTCAAATTGTTGTATGTCCTTTAGCTGTGTCATTACTTCATGAACAAGACAAAAACAGACTAGACTTTTCACAGTCCGCTATTTTTTCATATTTTTCAGCGATCAGCGAACGCGGTGAATGAATCGCGAGAGAACTGGACTCTGGCGCAAAACGTGAAGCACGAAGGGGTAGGGGGCTCTCTGGGTTTTTGCTCGTGCGCTTTCTTTTGCGTTGAAAAAAAATAGAGCGGCTGTGAACAGTCTACAAACAGACAAACAATTTGCTCATCTTATCAAATCTGATGTTTGATATGTGAGTCTAGAGTGCAAGCTGTTAAAGGAATATTTTCTCAATTTATACTTGACACTTTATTTCAACAAAATGTCATAGTGACAGGACTGGCCTGCAGGTAGCATTTATTAGCGATGGTAAGGAAAATAAATAAATATACAGTAAGAGATATCAAGGAATAAAGAGACAAGAACATAATTATGTACATACTGTAATAAAATTTCATGATAATAATTTCAATGTAAAATAAGAAATTTTACACACAACGACAGCCAGAAAGGACATTGATCAGTTACAGCTAGTAGCAGATTTAGATTTATTTCATACGAGCTTGGTTTTTATGGCATTATAAAAGATAATTTATCATGTAACACGTGCATACCTGCCCCATCTCTTCTCTGTGTTCTTTTTTTGCTTTATCTTCCTGAGCCCTAAATTTCTGTTGTACTTTCTGCATCTGCCTCTGTACACTCTGCTCTGCATCTGACTTGACCTGATTAACCTCCACAGAAAAGCAAATATATAAACTACAAAGGAACAAAACTTTTAATGTGGCTAAATGTAATTTAGGCGAAGTTAAAATCGAGACAATGCAAGCAGCCGTCTTCTTTATGGCGGCTCGTGTTGCTGCGGGGCGGCCTGGTAAGTCGCAGGGGTTTCGGTATTTACAGGGCTCAGGTTTCTGAGAATCATTGTGCATTCGCTCTTTGAGTTTGCGAAGCCTTCGTGCTGTTCTCCACCCTTCCCCTCCCCTTTCAGGTAGGTATCATCACTTCCACTGAATTGCTATTCAGTGTGACGGTGCTGGATGGTGGTGGCCGCTCACAGGGTTGCCATGGTTACCATGGCTCTCGGCTCGTACATTCTCGGTTCCACCATCCGTATAAGCACCATCCCCCAACCTCATCTATTGTTGATGAGTTTTAACCAGGCCACAAAGGCACACCAAGAACATACGTAATGGAATATTGTGCTTGTCGCAAATCTAATTTATTAGAGAATTAACCAACACTAAAAATTAATGCACGCTTCTAAATGGCCATGTCCCAGAAATAGGCATCATCAAGAGTAGACTGACCTTGTCTTCAAGCTGTGAAATAAGCTGCAGTTGTGACATTTCCTCTCCTTTGGCTCTGGGTGGAGCATCAGTTTCATCTTCGTCCTGACAAAAAAGCATGATAAATGAAACATGGTGTGACAACAGTGCATAAGTGAAAGAGGAAGAGAAATAGTAATTAGTAATAATAGTAATAATTACTCCTCTATCAATGGAATGAACCACATTACAGTAGCGTACAAGGTTTGCTATCTTTTTGAAAAGGGATGTAGCTAAGAGAAAATTAAGCCAGCTCATTAACAAGCTCAGCAGGCTTTTCTGGCCTGTTTACCTTCAAAATTACGTCAAGTCTTTGCTTTCTAGTAAAAGTTAAGCTGGTGATAAGCTCTCTTTCTGCCAGTTAAATTAGCCGGGAAAGGTCTGTCCTGTGCCATGTGGAGTAACACTTTAATCCCACATGTCAGTTCCTTGTTTTCCCCAGAAGTATAAATGTGTACCAGCAAATTATTTGGGAGGCAACCTGAAAGAATGACCTACAATGGATCTAGGAAAGGGAATCTTACATAATCCTCACTTCTGTTTCCGGTAAGTTAGATGAAAAGTTGGATAAAAAAACAACTTACTCTTATTGACCCTATCATTGATGTCCTTTCTCCTGAAATGACCACAAAAGTTATTGAACTATTGTTCTCAAACTCATTAACAATTCATCACATTAAAACAAAGGAAATCAGAACTGTAACTGTGGTTTGGAAATGTGATCTTAATTAGCATAGATTTTTACGATTTTATTTCTTTGTTTTCTCCATAGTTTTAGTTTCGATTGAGAAGATAATTATATCAAACACTCGAGACAGTGTTTCATCACATTTCCAAACACCTCGAAGGTCGTCAAAAATACTCCGCTGCGCGTCATATTTTCAACTCTCTTCTCGGTGTTTGGAAATGTGATGAAACGCTGTCTCTCGTGTTTGATATACTACTTAAACAACACATACAATGTATAGCTATTTTGCAGACATATGAAAGTAAGGGTCAGAGTGCTTAGCAATGATCCATGACATCAGCATTATGTTCACAAGTTTCCACAATAAAACTATAATACAGAGTAAAATGATTCTGTTTTAATTCTGTTCTACTTACTCAGCTGCTCTCTTAATGCAATCACATCCTGTAAAATAAATTTAAAATCATTTCATAACTGCTGCATACACAGATAAAATAAAACTAATACAAAGCACACATTATTTACTGTTCATTTGATAAGAGAACAGTATAATTAGGAAACATGGCTATCAGCCTATCAAATTACATCATATTTAAGGGCTATGTTCTAAATACACAAAATACTGCATTACATCAGAACATCACTTTTGCAACAAAGAGAAAAAAATCAACTGAATTTGTTTTATCAATTAACTCACAGCAGAAAACTTGTCCCTCTCTGCTTTTACTTTACTCATATCCTCCAGATATGTCCTCTTGAATTCTGCCATTTCTTGCTGCAGTAAAAAAAATAATCCTTCATGTGAGCTGTCAACTTACTCGGGCATTTCATGACTAGTTCAGCAGCTGCCTAGAATGTTTACAAGTTTGATTCTTGAAGTATACCTTTTAAGCAGAATCTTGCTATAGCAGATCTAGCAGATCTCAAAAATATCAGAAGCAAAATAGAATGCTACTGGCATCATAGGCCCGCAATATGTGCAGAGTGTTTTATCAAAGGACTGCAATGTATGCAGAAGGGTTCATAATTAAATAGAAATTTCCAATTTTTAGCCCAAGGATGTGCCAACTGGACAAAGTATAAAATAACCTGCTGCTCTGACTTTTCTTCCTTTTTCCAATGATCAAACATTTCTTTAAGTTCATCAATCTTTTGATTTTCTGCTGTCAGCTGTCCTCGCTGCAACCAAAAAAAGTAATATAAAGCTTATATGAAGTTTTTTTTTTCAAACCGTTATGTTTTTAGACTCGAGGTTTTGAATCAAATCACACTCCTGGAACCCAGGAAGCAAAATGAAAGTATGATGCAGTGAATGCACAGTAACCACAATGCACTGCAACACGCAACAGTATCATGGAACGGGTTCCAATAAAATTTGAACTAGACTAACACAGCTGTTTTGAGTACAGTAACTGACTGTTTTAAGAACCTTTCTTTAATTTGTCAATTTTGGGCACAAAGTAGCCAACCTTTCTAAGCAACGCAGAACGAAGTAACCGTGGCTTTTCGTCGGTTGTTGGCTGTTGGTGCTTATTGAATGCACTGTCAGGGATAGGGTAAAAATAGGCTAACATGAAATTTACATGGAATTCATCAAACTGACAAAAATTTCACTCAGCAATAAATTTTAAGCAATTGTTGCAATATCCAAACTTTCACCATTAACCTACATCTGCAAAACATGTTTGCATATTCCAGACATTATTTTTTGGAACTCTGAAAGAACTGAGGGGGTAAGTTTCTAACGAAACTGTGGTGCTGCGTCGGTGGGAAGTATAACAATATAATTTGGTTTTATCAACTGGGTTGATAATGTCAATTGGCCACCGTAAAGAGATTCAATTGCTGACGTTTCGAGCATTAGCCCTTCGTCGGAGCGAACCAAGGAATTGTGCGTTGTGTGTTTTTATGTACAGAAAGATGGAGCTTCGCTATTGGCTGGTGCCCGGTCGCGAGACACTTCAATCTCCCAAATCATTCTAAGCAACATATGGCAGTCTGCGGCCTTTCTCTTCACCAAGGAAACACGGAAAGCCGTAAAACTCTAGAACAAATATTTATTTTTCAAATCGGCACTCTTAACCCTCACGGTATCAACGAACGCTTTTCATTCAACTAATTTATTCCGAAGTTTTCACGTTACCAGGCACCAGCCAATAGCGAAGCTCCATCTTTCTGCACATAAAAACACACGACGCACAATTCCTTGATTCGCTCCGACGAAGGGCTAACGCTCGAAACGTCAGCAATTGAATCTCTTTACGGTGGCCAATTGACAAATATTATCAACCCAGTTGATAAAACCAAATTATATCTGAAAGAACTGGTTTCAGTAAGACTGTGTGACCGCCTAAAGCAAGATAAAGTCACTTTTCCTTTCCCAAAAGTGGGCCAAGAGACTGCACATGTAAATGAAGTTACTGCTATTGCATGTTACATACCTGAGACCGTGTTAGTTTCTTCTCCTCTTCAAGTTGTTGCTCAGTTTTTTGCAGTCTCTGTTTAATCATTTCCAGCTCCACCACAAGATCACTCTTCTCTTTCTCTGTCATACCAGGTTTAGTTTCCATGGTTACAGAACCCACAGATTTCACAGGTGCTGCCGAGATCACCATCCCATTCATTTGGCTAGAGTGTTCACCGTGTCGACGTGACAGGTGGGCTATAACATACTCATGGCTCACAAATGACTTGGTGCAATATGGACACTACAAAGATAATTAAGACATAAATAGATATAACTACATTGTTACTGTAATTAGTTCATGGGTGTGCTGGTCTGAAGGTGGTGGCAAACAAGGACACATTGCTGCTTATGATGTTTCCTTGTGCGCAAAGAAAAGGAAACATTTCTTGCAGACAGAAAACGTCTCTGAATAAAATCAGAAACATTTTTGTGTCTCGGACACAAAATTTGTGTCCACAACAATGCTGGATATGCGGGCAAACAGGGAAACATTTGTGTCCACAACAATATGACTGCCACAGTGTGTCATCATTTGCCACCACCTTTACACGCACCAGACTCTAGATTAAGCATTTTGGGCTCAATCCCTGGCGAGGTCACTATGTTGAATGGTCAAGACACATTATTCTCATATTAGTTCCTATCTCCGCCCAGACGCATAATGACAGTGCGGGTGAATGTAATGCGGGGAGTAACCCCGCAGTTGACTACTAGCATCCTTTCCAGGGGGGAAGTAAACATACATTACACTTCCTGTGAAAGATTAATTAATCAACATGACACGAGCATGGGACAAAGAAAAATTCTGAGTCCCCGACAGGAATCCAACCCATGACCTCCTGAACACCGGGCGGGCGCTCTATCCACTGAGCTACGAGAATTCATGGAGAGCTAGGTCATGTCAGGAACTCAGAATTTTTCTTTGTCCCACGCTCGTGTCATGTTGATTAATTAATCTTTTACATTAAATTTACCGAGCTGAAAATTTGCCATCACTCTCATTTCCATTACACTTCCTGTTGCTTAATTCGGCCATAACTCTGGCCTGGTAGGCACTCAATTAAGCTTGAACAAACTAAGAGTTAAATTTACAGGAAAAATCTTTCAACCATGTCACAAAAGTGCACCCTCTTTAAACTATCTTTTTCACACTCATATTCAGTCTCAAACAACCTTGCCATTTACAGAACATACCTTATGTGATCCACTTGCTCCAGCTCTGATCAGCAGCTGATACTCGGCAATCCACTGTTTTTGTTTCTGGCATTCCTTCTTTAGTTTTTTATAAGCTTCCTTTTTCACGTCTAGTTCTTTCTTGGCCTTTTCAGCTGCCTATATGATTGCCAACAGTGCTCAATCATTAGTAAGATCTAACTCTTGCAAAAAGCAACATGCTGACAATTTAACCTAAAGCTACATGTGCATCCACTCTACATGAACAATAACCTGGACCCAAAAAACAGATAACATGTTTTCTGTAGGAGTTCATACTACATTGTATACCATTCTCAAATTGTTTCACCATTGATAAAATATTGAAATGCTGCCTCACCAGAAACACATAAATGCACACTTGACTAGCCACACATTATATGATATCAGCGTTTTCAAAAAAGTTCTGTTTTCCGCATCCATACTAACACACCTTACCGTAGGCTAACCTAGCTGGTGTTTTCAAATTTATCCACTTTGGAGAGCGTTTTCAAAAAAGTTCCATTTTGGTACCCAAAAACACCATTTTAGTGTCGACGAAAGGCCAATCCAAAGACAAAAAGTTGTGCGAAGTTTTCAAATTCATCCAGCTTATTGTGTAATCTATGTAGCCTAAAGCCTGGTTTTCATGGGGTCAGATTTGGAGTCATACGAGCGCTTACAACCATAAGCGGAGTCATAAGCATGCATGACGGAACCAGAGTCAGGAGAATCAGAACATTTCCATTTTCTTCAGATTTTCTTTCGGATTGTCAGAGTCGGAGTCACAAGCAGAAGCAAATGGACTAACCAATCACAGAAAAACAACTTGATTGGTTTGTTCTTCTGCTTGTGACTCCAACAATACAGTTTTCACTGGATCGCGAGTGACTTCAAGTTATAAGCAGAATCAGAACTCTGCTTAGAACTCCGGTGGTTTGATTTTCACTAGATCGCTCACACTCACAACTCAGCTTGTCACCATGATTAAGTAGCTAATGATCTGCAACTTATTATTTTTTTTTTACATGTAATTATTTACCTCCAAAGATTCCTGCAGTGTCTTGTTCTCTGCTTCAATGCTTGCTGAGAGGAACTGTTGGGAATGCTGAAAAGGAAAATGAACTGAAAATTACTTAATATTAATCAGGGTTGTCAAAATAAGCCAGCAACCAGCACATTTCACCTGCTATTCTGAATACTGCACCGGCTACTCCAAATGTCAGTAGGTCAGTTCTAAGCATGATATTGGGGAAATAAAATAGCCGCCTTCGGATGGAACCTGCTACTCAAAAACCTACTGACAACCCTGATTAATTAATAGGAACATACAGTACTAGTGTCCTGTGGAAAGGCAACCTTCAAGATAACTATTTGCATTAGAGGACCTACCATGGTGTAAATTCTGACAAGTGGCATAACCCAAAAAGTAGTGACAGCATGCAGAATGAAATCTTGCTCACCAAAATTCAAACCAGGACATCAAAGATAAAACACCAAGATGCATTTTTAAATTTAGGAAAATGAGAGGGAATCTTCACCACTACCCCCACCCCTCTGTCCTCCTCCTCCTCCTGTAGCAGGGCATCTATGCTTTGTAAATGTTTTTACACTCCTGAAGAAGCCACCTTTCAAAGTTTATTTTAGCGAAAACATTATTTGAGGTTAGGTGCACTTTAAATACTGACAGGTGATGTATAACAAAGAACTGCCATGTTATCTTACCAGAAGATACTCGATTATGAGCTGTGCCAGTCGAAACAACTTGATATAGTTTGGATCAAAACCAGCACCCTGCATACCCTGCAATGACAGATCACAAATGAATGTCAAGATTAATTAGCAATTTTCTAAATGAGCAGGGAACTGGAAACGAATATTTAAAACCAA
>OX393570.1:20269174-20304174 GCA_947652115.1 Blastomussa wellsi | reverse complement strand
GAGCTTCTAAAGATATTGCAAGATCCTTGCTTGAAGCTTGTAATGGAAACTTGGAAATGGCAATCGAAATGC
This sequence comes from Blastomussa wellsi, assembly GCA_947652115.1. Classification (NCBI taxonomy): domain Eukaryota; kingdom Metazoa; phylum Cnidaria; class Anthozoa; order Scleractinia; family Plerogyridae; genus Blastomussa; species Blastomussa wellsi. Next base: position 20,304,102 of record OX393570.1, on the reverse strand, counting down.
ACTTAGACTCTTGCGAAGCTCCTGAATCACAAGCCGCAAGTTCTAATGCCAACTTGGCAACAGGATCAAGTTTTGCAGCTGGTTCTACCAGCAATTCTAACCAGTACGTTGTGGGTTTTAATGTTTATATCAGTTTGTAATGTTTGTTCATTACACATAACAAATCTACCCCGTCTCTAAGGAAACTAACAATATACAAAAAGACTAAATGAAAGAATCACTGGAAAATAACATGTTGACATTAAATGTACATGATCGTATTCGATTTCTGTTGACCTTTGTAATTGATTAACTTTAAAATCTAGCATGCAATTCATATTCATATAGTAACGCAAATTTGTTTCACAGGTTATTGGAAATAAATTTCAATTTAAAGTAAAAAAAAACAATCTCTTACTAGAGTTAATTTTTACTTGTCAAAACATTTTTTCCATTATTTTTAAAACAGTTTGTGATATGAACAATACAATACGTTAATTTGTCAAAAGGAAAATAAAATGTTGGTATATAAATTATTAGAAACTTTAAATATGTGCACCCTGATTTGTTACCAAGTTTAAATCATGGTTCACAGAAAGTATGTTTCTTTGATTTACATTGTGACATCATTGGCACAGCACTGAATCAGCATTGAATCAGTAGCCATTGAATTTTATCAAATTCTAGAAATTTTAAAATATTTTTGCAAGTTTTTAGTTAGGGAAATTGTTTTTGTATAGGGTTAACCTCACGATTTCCCTATTCAGGATGTTTTTGTATTTGTGTTAAAGCCTCCTGAATAAAATGTTATGTATGTATGTATGTATGCACTGAGGCAAGGTCTGAAACAATTACTGTGCTGAAAATAACAAGAGGGGGCCTTCTCTCATTTGATACCAATTTGTTATTTGCCAGAAAATGAAATTTAAAATCTGAAGTAACAGTGACTGCTATTGATAATGGTGTTGATTTTAAAAATTACGTTAGAAAAAGGGATTTGAATATTTTAATTGATGTGAGCAGTGGGTGCGAGTGTCATATGTGTTTAACTTGACTGCTTTCTTCATTCTAGTCAATTTTATTTGTAATTTTATTCACTTTTGTATTTTTATTTTGACAGATAGGCTATTGATTTGTACATAGTCCTGATAACTAACTTGTTCCCCAATTAGCATAAGTTACAGTGTAGCATTTTAGTACAAATGAAATTATTTATTTATTATTTACAAGAAATTCGGATGACATAAGAGCACCTATTCCTCAGACAAGAGGTGTTTTAGTGGAACCATATCAAGGTATGAATTGTAATACATTTTTAGGCCATTCCCGGGATGCTGTTTTTCTCTGTTTCAAGACAAGGCTTGGTGCACAACCTTTCCTATGGAAATGAGTTTTAATCGCACGTCTTTTGTCCTGAAACTCAAACTCATTTCCATATGAAAGGTTGTGCACCAAGACTCGTTTTGAAACAGAGGTAGAGGGTAACTAGGAAATAGCTTATTTAATGTGCTGTGCAAAACTTAGCATTATGGGAGTAGTTGATCCTGGTAATTTGTGTTATTATGCTGTATTTGTAGCAGTAATATTTCTATCAAAGTACTCTTAGCTTTATATCTTTAAAATTATCCTATGTGCCAGTGAAATAATAGTATTTTCTTGTCACAGGTTAAAACAGGTACTCCCATCCCATCCCTCCCCCTCCCCCATTGCATGGTATAATCAATTGCCTACTTTACCCGACTGTTCATTCAGGGGATAAAATCTGCAAGATTCATATATTTGTACTTAAAGTAAGCTTTCATAAGCATTAAAATTCTTTTGGAATTTATTAAAAGGTGATTCGTCAGAATTGCTAATTAGCACAGACACATAAACAAAATGGTGGCTTTTCTATATGGCTTGGCTTGTGTGAAAGAGAAAGCATCATTTTTCTCAGAATTGAGTTCCGGGTCCTATCATTTTTCCTCTTAAATGTAGTGTGCACCTTCTTTCTTTTCAGAAAAAAAAGTGCAGATCAAAACGTGAATTTAGGTAGCACTGGTAAAAGATAATTGTGGCCTCAAAAACACTGGATGTTTGAAACATATTGAATTTCTGCCAACTGAATATGTGTGTCTTTATTATGCAATGTACCAGAAATTGCTCCTTGACATCAATAATTATATTAAAATTTAAGTTCCCTTTGCATAAGCACCCAACAGGTCCAAGTTTGAGTCCAGGCCCCGGCCTGGGCTTGAAGTTGTGAAGTTCATGCTGGGGGGGGGGGGGGGGGGTAACCCTGCAATGGACTAGCCTCCCATCCTGGGGGGAGTAGAAATACTCGCAGTAGTTTCTTGCTACAGAAACCAGGAGTAGCTTTGGCTGTATGGGCCACTAGGCTCGATGCAGACTTTACCTTTAACTTTTTAACATAACTGTGCTGTTTAATAATTGATAATAATAACAATCACATTTTGGTAACTGTTTGCTCTGCTGCCAGCTTATCCAACTAGAAAACGACAAGCAAAGTCAGTTTTTGATGCATTCAGAGATTTCCAAGCTGAAGCAAGTAAGTAGGAGGAGAAAGCCTGGTTTTTAGTGTGGTTTTGTGTCCACAACAGTGTTGTGCACATGGGCAAACAGGGAAACATTTGTGTTGGCAACATTGTGTCCTCGTTTGCCACCGCCTTTAAAGATGTTGGTTTCAACCTTAAGGATTCTAAACATGACGAGGCATATCACATGAACAGTGATCTTTGCCAAGATCCCGGTCAGATAATTATCTTTGCTTGAGTTCCTTGGCAAGATCTTTGAAGATCATTTGCAAGAAGTTTGAAGAACCCATAGAATCCTTGAAGAATCTGTAAGATCTTCATTAAGATCCTCAAAACTTATTGTTCTCATTTGGGTCCACGGAAGAGTTGGCTTTGATGGTTGATGATTGATTGACAACTGAGCATAAGAATGGCTAGACCAGGCCCCTTTTATACTGGAACGTGTTGTTTAAAAGTCCCACCAGTAATTGCAGTCATACATGTAGTATTGTGTCTAGATCACTTGTTGGCATGATCTGTCCAATGATTTGCGAAATCGTTTATAATTTATTTAGGACAGCAAGATGGTGGGGACAATCCATCCCTTCCAACAGGAAAGAAAAAAACATTACACGATTTATTCCGACCTCCGATTGATCTTCTGCATAAAGGGACATTTGAGACTGTAAGTTTCAAATTACAAATGATTAATTTTTCAAACATTCCTAACCAATTTTTTACAATTATAAATTAGTGATAATCAGTTAATTAAAAAGTTCACTCTCCTGCAAAATTGCATGTAATGTTGCCTGTTATAGATTGGCAAGAAAATGGTTTTCCCAAGCGTCTGACAAATCTTGGCAATTTATGATAATTTGTAAAGAGATTACGGATTTTGATCACGCCTTTTTCTAGGCTAAGATTGATGGGCAGCATCACAGCAAGTGGTTGCTTGTGAATGTCCAAGACGTTCGAGAGTTTCCATGCCAACAGCTAAACAGGGATGTATGGAGTAACCAAGCTGTTAGAAACATTATCAAAGAGCGCTTCATTCTCTGGCAGGTGAGAGTGTTGCTCAGTTTCTAAATAACCACATCGGATTGACATAAGAACGTTTAGTAATAAAATGTATTAATTTATTCTTATTATTGTATGTACCAATTTTCAAGAATTTTTTTCTCCAATGAGCATTTGTGCTTGGTTGTTTCTCGTGAGCTAATTAGCTAATTTTAATAATTACTTTTATTCAAGGTACATAATTATTTCTAATCACTAATTAGCATAATTTGTCTTTCTTGTGTTAGGTTTACAGAGACAGTAATGAAGGAGATAGATTTATCCAGTTTTATCATGTGACGTCATACCCATATCTGGCAGTACTAGACCCAAGGACAGGTAACCATGACAACAGTTTGCAGTATATTCTAGTGCAATTAAACAGCGCACAATTAAATGGTGTGGGACAGATAATAAATAGACATGGGAGAGATAGACCAATTTTAACTTATAAAAATTCAAATTAAATTGCAAACTTTTACAGTGTGGACACTTGAACCATGAACACCTGAGATTGTTTTACATTTTTTATGATTATCCAATGAGAGCTATTTGTATAGACCAAAGGATTAGTGTTTTCGGCACCTGCAAATGGCAATTCTTCTGTTTATATGAAGGGCTACCATTGGATAATGATAAAAGAAGATTAAGAAGGTCAAGTGTTGAACACAGTTTGAGTGTCCTCACTTTAATGACGGCTGTGAAAGTGCACATGTTAAAAAGCTACAAATTAAAACAGCGTCGGTGCTTCCAAAACTCCATGAGGGCACAGCCCACCCTCTCCTCCCCCCAGGGGAAACATGTCACTATTAAATGTTGAAATTTGCTTGTGTGTATGTCTGCCATATTTCTTCTTTTTTTTTCAGGAGAGAAACTAGTTGAATGGGGTTTCATGGATGCCCAGGCTTTCTGTGAATGTGGTAAGCGTGTGCTCATAATTATTAACTCCATCGACACATCCAAGAATACCAGAGTTGAGAATTAAAGAGAAATTGTGAACCAAAAACACTTTCATAGCATAAGGATTGGAATGGCACCAAGTAAAGGTCAATAGCTTTGATTAAAATGGTCGCACAGTGGGGTCTAGTTAAGTTTAAATAAGGTAAAAAGGTAAAGTCTGCATTCGGGCCTAGTGGCCCATCAGGACAGAGCTTATCCCAGTTTCTGTAGCATGAAGTGACAGAGAGTATTGCTACTCCCCCCTGGATGGGATGCTAGTCCATCGTAGGGTTACCCCCCAGCAGTAAATTCGCCCGGTACCCATTTATACACCTGGGTGAAGAGAGGCACTGTGAGAGTAAAGTGTCTTGCCCAAGAACACAATGCAGTGCCCCGGCTGGAGGCTCGAACCGGGACCATCTGATCCAGAGTCTGGCAGTACACTAACCATTAGGCCACTTTGCCTCTCACAAGTTTAAAGTTTAAATAAAGCATTTTATTTTAAATAAAGCATTTTAATTGCCAGTTCTTCACTTCTCTCTCTTACTACACAGCTGCAGCATTTCTGTTAGAACATCCATCACTTGAAGGAGATACGCCACCAGCTAAGAAAAGGAGAAGTGTAAGGGATTCTTGCTTTGACTACAGTGATCACTATTGTTTTCTTTTTTGGGGGGGGGGGGGAGTGGCAGGGAGGGTTAATGTGATGAAATACTGTAAGAAAAGATTTATCAGTCACAAAATAGGTTCCAGATCTAAAGAGCATTGATAAAATTAGTGAAACTGCAAATTTGAAAGCACTGACTCAAGGAAAAATAGGTTACTGGGTGGCAAAACAGTGCCATCCATCCACCCAACAAGCTACTTTTAGCGCTACAACTGCTATGAGATGTTTAAGCTGTCTTGCACTTAATATCAGTCTGTATTCTGTTTTGTTTTGTTAGGAATCCATTGTAGATGCATCTGAAGATTCCCAACTCCGTGCTGCAATTGCAGCATCATTAGCATGCACAGTGTCTACCACGCAACATGAGGAAAGCAGTGATGATGACGATGACTTTGCCGACCTAGAATTTAGTGGATCTGATTCTGAGGAGGAACAAAAAACTCCACAGAAGAACAATAAATCGAGTGCTGTTGTTAAAAAGGAAGATAGAAGAGAACTAAACTTTGATAAATCTTCTGATAAAGGCAAAGGACCTTGTAATGAAGGCAAAATGCTGCAAAGTAAACATTTGAAAATCTCTGATTCTGTAAAGAAGACAAACACTACAGGAGCTAAGGCAAAAACAAATAATAAAGTGGAAAATAGTAAAGCTGATTCAACATCAGAAGCTAAAGATGATTCATCAAACCAGAGAACACAGGAGCAAGCAGGTGAGATCTGATAAAATGCTAACTCTCCCATTTTGCCCAAATCTCGTATTCATTCAGTCATTCCCATTCTTTATTTTTCCTATTTATTTCAGGACCAATGTGTAACATTATGGTGCGTTTTCCTAATGGATCTCGAATTCATATGTCTCTGAGTGCTGAAGCGTCATTAAAGGTGAGATCATATTGTAAAGGTTGATACTAAAATTGTCAGTTTGTTGGGATATATGCAAGTTACGGAGTGGGAGATCCAGAACAAAGCGACTTTATCCAGTTAAGCTCGACTTTTCTTTGTTTTGGCTGTCCCAGTACAACAACAACAACAACAACAACAAATCTTTATTTACACTGTTCAGGTACAAAAGAAAGATAGGACAAAATAAGAAGCTATAGAAAACAAAATGATGAAAATTATGAAACTATATATACAATTAGAATCAGTGCGCAACAGCCAAAGTAGCAAAGTTTTCGAGTTGGCTGCTGCTTATTTACGAATAAAGAAAGGAACGAAGGAAAATAATAATAATTAAGAGTAAACTAATTCACAAAGCAAGAAATGAAAACGAGATGGGAATATTGCATTAAAGATTACTTTCAAAAAATAAAAAAATATATATTAGATGTGATTACAAAGTGAATTTTAATTGGAGATTAAAAACTATGACTGACGTTCGAGGAGATGATTTTTATACCGCTTGTTAAAGCTACTGGTAGAGAGTACTTTCAAGCTTGCGGTCCAGCATGGCGGTTTTTGTACCATGTGGCCCGATCCCCTATTCGGAAAAATCAAGACGAGGCAGGTGCCTGCTTGTTGCGGCCCTGTGTGTGGGACAGTTTGACCGCAGTGTTAGCTTTTTCACTTTCCAGTTTGTTTGATATTGTAATATCTCACTAGTAACTTGTGTCTCTGTCATGTCGTTTTTCAGGAACTCGTTCTTATGGTGCAAAAAGAGGGATATCCTAATGAACGCTTTGAACTCGTTACCAACTTCCCGCGGAGAAAATTGTCCTGTTTGGATTTCGGGACGACCCTCAAGTCTGCGGGACTTTTCCCGCAAGAAACAGTGTTTGTCCAAGAAAGATAACCGGAGTGAAAACTTGCTTCACCAGAAAGCGAGCAAATTATACGACGAGCTCATAAGGCAATCGGTTTTCCGAAGATTGCATCGGCCTTCCGAAGATTGTACGAACGCTACAGAAATTGGAGCGCCGAACACACCTATTGGCAACATATATCGTTCACCATCTTGATCTAAACGTCCAATAAAATGATTATGCAAAGCTTTTGTTTCAGTTAAAGAAATAGAACATGAAGGACAGTAAATTCAGACAGAGAATAAAATATTTTGTCACTATACTGTGTTCGCGTTTTGCTAATTCCAGGTCAATGGACTCGGCCTCAAACAAGTCAGCGTCGATAAATTCTGAAAGTGATGCGATGCGTCGATCAATTTTGCGGGCAGAATTTTGAGCAGAAATTAAAAGCCCGTGTTGGCCATCTCCGGGGGGAAGTTCATAGTTGGGCATTCGTGCTCGGAATCCTGCGACCAGAATTTGAACTCGTGTTTATTATTGCCCAGCAACGTTGGAAAAAGAAGTCTTGTTACCAAGTAACAGTTTTATGCCTTCCAGTAATATGTTTCGATCAGTTTTTCCTAATCATTCAGTGGTTATGCTCTCGGGCATAAAATTATTGCATACCAATTTCATTCTTCAATGTTGCTCAGCGTTGACAATCGGGTAAACGGTATCCGGTGCTCGTTAACCTCCCAGACAAGTGAAGTCCATTAGCCCTAAAAAATTGTCCTTAAACTTGTAAATTATCTTTATTTCATTCACAGTTTTCACAAATAATAATTTTACTAGCCTAACTCATGGTCAATGTAAACCATTGATCATTGATGTGAAATCGCATCAATCGGACAGCGCGAACTCTATTCGGTGCGAAACCTGCAAACAGCCTCTCGTGAGTCTCAAAACTAGTGAACAAGTGCCACGTTGCTTACCCTAAAGTTGCTAAGCAACGTGACGTGTTCGCGCGATTGCTTTCTGTGTATTCGCGAGCTCTCGGGGTAGTTTTTGATTGGGTAAGATAGGTCGGAAATTTGTCGAGTACTTCAACAAAGTACTCGACAACGGTTGAAGATAGAAGTCTACGAATTGGAATATTCGTTCCTTAGGGTTGCCATTACTCGAAAATGTTGGGCGTCCAAAGTTGCCTTCCTTGTGTATTTTTGGGATTGTGTAGAAGCGGTCTGGCTTGGGTGTGGTTTTTTTTGTGATATTTATATCGGTCGAAGTCCATAACTACTTTCCCTGATCATTTGTCTGCGGTCTTTATGATAATATCATCTTAGCGAATAAGGCGCAATTCATAGCAGTTCGTTCTCTTTTAGTTGATTTGAGACGGAACTGTTAAAGAAATGAAACATGAGAGACAGTAAATTCCGAAAGAGAATAATTAGTTTGTCACCATACGGTGTGTGCGTTTTGTTAGTTCAGTCTAGGTTTATGGACTTTGCCTCAAGCATATCAGCGTGGATAAATTCTGCCGGCAGAATTTTTAGCACAAAAGCCTATTTTCAGCATTTCTGCCAGGAGAATTTTAACTTGTGTTCAACTGAGTAACAGCTTTATGCCCTCGAGCAATATCGATAGCAATACGTTCGTACGTTTCCTGTCAGTTTTTGTTCCAAAGCATTAAACTCCCTCAGTTCTCCAACGTTGCTCAGCAATAAAACAAACCGATAAAATTCTTGACATTCTGTTTTTTTATATGTTTTTAAGTTCAGCTCTGTAGGAAATTAAATTTAAGTATAGGATAGCTTTGTTTTCAGATATAAAGAAGGTTGGTGCCAGTATTTTCGAATGAAATTTATCTTCGAGTGACGGACGCAGTTTAGCTTGAATATTATGTAGCCGGGTTATTCAGATCGTGTCAATCACAGTAAGCATTTTATGCTCACCTTTCTGTGGCAGGAACTCGGTAAGCAATGGCAAGAATTGTTGTGCATGGAAAATTCGTAACCCTTGGTAACGCTTGATTTGATAAACGCTTTAGCCGATAGCAAGTTGATTCAGTTGGCACGACCGAAAGACGGAAAAAGGTAAGACATGGTCTTTTTCGCATGATTGTGACGATTTTTTAACTATTTGTCCATGTAGCTACTAGAAATATGATTTGTAGATTTTGCTTCAATTTGCTTGATAGTGAAGAACGCGTTAAAAGTAGTGCATTTTAGTATTACCTACAAAACAACATTCAAATACCGACAATGACAAGTCCACTGAAAAATTTATTGATTCATATCACTTGGGGTGCGACTATCGTTATGATTCTCTATTTCAGAGTATTCTATCAAGATGCAGTTGAAGGAAATCTTTTTTCTTTGCTTCGTCTTCCTGCTTTTGGACAAGCATGGTGAGTTCATTAATCTTGGGTGGTGTAACTCTCGAAAAACTCGATCCGAACGAGACCAAAATTCATATCAACTCTTCCTCCATAATACAGACACTCCAGCTTCTCTTTCGCTTTGCAGTCCGTATTAACGAGGTTTGATCTGTACAATATAATTAAATTGTCGTCGGGTTTTCCACAACAACTCTTTTTTTGTAATTAGCAGATGCACTCAAGTGCCCAACATGCAACTTGGATGCAACTCCAGGAGAATGCAAATATGGCGCATTTAAATTGCAAGAATGCGAACAAAGCATAGATCCATCAGAGACGGTAAAGTGTGGGTTAATGGAGTGGACGACTACATCCAACGAAGGCACCGTTCATATAATGAACTATTCCTTAGGATGCAAGAGTGAAATTTTTATTCAAGGTGACGAGGATTTCTGCTCGACGATGAAAGGAAGTGGTGATACTTGCCGAGTCGCTACTTGCAACAAGTCTGGATGCATGCCAAAGTTATAAGTCCCGGATAAACATCTGATCAAACGAAATTCCCGGATGACACCTAAGTTTTCGTCGACCTTCTTTTGGTTTAAACTATTAAAGCTCGTGATCACACTTTTAAGGAATAACGTGATGTATGTTTTCAAGGGCAGGGATTCTGGAATAAAATGGATATGACCAAAGAACGTGCTTGCTTGCTTGTTTGTTTGTTAGTTTGTTTGTCACGCACAAGGGAAACAAATGAGATTAGTTATAACTGAGATAAGAGAGTCAGTTAATTGTGTCCTAGATTATCGGCAGTAACAGCAATGAGCCAAAGTGTCCCGGGTGCGGGGCCCCGGGAACTGAGGCGCTTACGACCTAGTGAAAATCGAAATCGGAATCATAATTGAATTCGTTTTCTGAGTTACAAGTTCAAATTTATCTCTCACCAGGAAAGATGAGTCTTCACCAAATTAAAACTTTCGCATTTTATTCTGCATGTAATACATACCATTGCAATACATAGAGTAACTGGTTAAGTTAAGCAAACAGGCTGAAAAATCAGTAACAAGATGTCTCATACAAGAGACATCTTGTTGAAATACAGCGTGACAGCTAGCCTCCCACTCAAGTGCCGTTTGGGTTTGTCACGCAATCTTTTCTCCATACGAACTCCGAACTCAGGAAGATTGCGTGACGAGCCTAATGAACGTCTGCGTGGGAGGCTAGGCTAAGTGAAAGCGTCCTTCCGTCTTGTTTCTTATAGAACCAACACATTTTCGCCATCCTGGCCTTGTGTTTCGTCCCTGTTTTGCGCTTCTTGTTGTTGCTTTAACATACAGTTCCGCTTGCACTCCAACAATTTGGCGAGGTCCTAATATATTACGAAAAAACAAGGCAGTCATGACTAAAGAAAATAAAATACTTAAAACCATTTCATACCTTGATATTTGGACAGGTTAGAGCGGTTTTCACTTGAGTGTCGAAAGAAATTAGCGAATCGCTGCGGTTTTGCATTACTTCGCTTAGCGATTGGTTTATATTTCTCGCGCCACTTTTTCAGCCAATCAGAAGTAAAAGCAATACCAATCGTTACGCGCGCGCGCACGTTTTCCCGCGCTTTGCATCGGCTAAATTACTTCGAGTTTTGATTGGTTCACTGGATTGTCTCCGTCCTTTTTGGCTCGCCTAAGTAATTAATTTGGTTTTAGACTAGAAAATGTTTGAAAAAGATCTCAGTGTGGGTTTCATTTCGGTGGAATGACCTTAAGTTTACATCCCTGCAGTTTTAGTCATGAAATTCTCTATCCACGTTGGACACAAAAATGCTTGCTTTTCCATTTTTTTTCATGCTTCCAAAGGCTTCCCGAATAAACACGAGTGGACGTATTAATACAAAAACTACAATTATGGTAATTTTCATCCACGGGCCAGCTATGACACTGCACGCTGAAAACAACAATGCGGCAGCACTTTGCACTATTGTGGATATGCATCTTGCTCAAAATGAGAAGCAATAAATTTTCCTGGCCTCACTGCAGATTTTTGAACGGAATTCTTTCATCTGCTACATTCGGGTTCTTTGCGTGCTTTGATTCTCTGATCTTAAAAGTCTTTGAACTCGAGGGAGAGGATTTGCAAAATCCTGGGTTTGAACAAGAAAACTTACACTCCACATCTTCATCTGTTTCATATTCGGTCCCTGGCTCTCTCGTACAGACTTCTGTTTATCACGCAGACTCTGAAAAGGAAAACAAAACCTCGGCATAAATAAGTCGCGAAGTGTCCAGCAAACCTTCAAACCTTACACGAGCAGCAAAGACAGGCACAAAAACATCAAAAGCGTTTTCTTCAAATTAATTTATTTGATGTACACCACCCCTGCTAGAAACCGGGATAAGCTCCGGCCTGATGGGCCACTAGGCCCGAATACAGACACCACACCTGCTGACAGTCCATGAAATTATTTCAATACTCTGGGCAATTCACTCAATCCGGAGTCCCTAAACGTAAGACCTTAGATATCAAGATCTAAGGGAAGGATTTTCCGTACCCCATTGATAACGTTTTAAAATCTATAACACTTTTGCGACATGCTGTGATACGCTTAGCCCCGGTTGATTTTCTTGGATTTTTACATTTGCCAACCTGAAAGATTTGACTCTTGTATCACCTTTTACTCTATATAAGTACCTTCTAAGTTTTCACGTTTATTTAAAACCTTTAATAAAACTTCATAATTTATAGAGGGGGTAAGTTTCTAAAGAAACTGTGGTGCTGCGTCGGTGGGAAGTATAACAATATAATTTGGTTTTATCAACTGGGTTGATAATGTCAATTGGCCACCGTAAAGAGATTCAAGAGCTGACGTTTCGAGCGTTAGCCCTTCGTCGGAGCGATTATCAACCCAGTTGATAAAACCAAATTATATTCATAATTTATACCTTGCCCAAGTTCTCTTGTTCTTGAATCTTTTTAGTGAACTGTTCCCTGCAAAAAAATAAACAGCATTAAAGGAAACGAAATATTCACAATTTTGCAGCAACACTTTCAGTTTCAAAGCAGCCCAAACAGCAGCCATGTTTTTTGTTTCTGGAGAGTATTCCCATATTTGTGGGCTATATACTAGTATGTGTCGCGGGATAGGGTATGGTCTTTTGAAGTTCTCGGTCCTAATATAGGGTATCATTTTTGCCCTTTATGACGTTACAGGAATGAAATAAGGTTGACCCGTTTATACCTTTTTTTTAGTTTTCTTTTTCACCCTGAAAAGGTATTCCGTTTTCTTTATCCTTAAAATACATTAATAGGGTTAGGGTTAAAGAACCTTCGCAACACACCTATCCGACATTTAAAGTTGTAACCCCCCACCTCTCCCCCCGGGAGACGTCACTCGTTGTGACGTGACAGGCAACGATGTTTGCCTACCTGAAAGATTTTTTACGATCTGCTGTATCCGCTGAACGATAGGCTTTCAGTTCGTCATCAATTCGCCTCTGTTGAACTTCAAGTACCTGGGTTGAGCAGAATAAAATATTAGCATCAGCTCAGTCGTGCCAGTCTTACGTTACTTAGACTGTCACGCAACGAACTACTACACCTGAGAAGATGTGCGTTGCGTGACGACCTAAATAACGACAGCGAAGGAGTCTACTGTCTTGTTAAGTAACTGAGAGCGCCACGCAAAAGATGGCGTGCGAGTGTCATTCTGTCGGTAACTCAAGGCTTTATTCAACAAATTGTCACGATGCCCATATATGGCCAGAAAGTCATCCGTCATCCGTACATACCAGATATCCTGCGATAACAAGTAGCTTGGCAAGATACGTCTGAAGCCTTGCAAAGCGCTGCATAACCACAGTGATTTTAGCGGTGAAATATATTTCGTTGACAATTTGTTGAATAATAAAATAATTATCGTGCGGAATATCGACGGATTTTAGCCTCATGGGCCGAGTATCAGGCGATATTCTGTCACAAAACTGACGAAACGTACCTTCAACATGCAGTGCAAATAATGATATCGCCCTTCCTCGTGTGTCAGTTCTTCACGAAGGCCGCGCACTTCCTAAAAACATTAAAAAAGTCGAACACTAATGAAGTTGATTCTTAGGACCCTGGACTACCACTTACGGTCTATGCGCCTTTTGCGTGCGAAAACGACACCGTCATGTTGCCATGGAAACGCACACAAGTTTACACGTGGGAGGGGAAGGAGGGAAGTTCAATTACCTGTTCCAGTTTAGACATGTTGCTCTCAAGTCCTGCTGCTAAGTTCTCATAAGCTGCCTTCCTTTCTTCATACTCTCCAGTCATTTCCTGAAAGATTCAAAATCAAATCATCAACTCTTCTTACTCAACGTCATATAACTCTTTTACCAAAAGTTTTGAGAATTTGATGGAACATAAAGACAGTGTTCGCTAGCTGATAATATGGTTAATTCTCATTACCCGTCCGCTTGACAATGTACGGAAAACGTAAGGAGAAATTGTCTGTTGATACCTGGCATTTCTGTCTCATTGGTCTTAGTTCCTTGATTACTGGAGCCAGAGCGCTCTTTTTATCGGCAATTGTTCCATTTAATTGCCGAACCTGAAAAAACCAACACAAAAAAAAATAAATCGCATAGGGGATTTCACACTTTCACAGACAGTTCTATCTTGGAAAATTCAAAGTACAGCAGAGACTATTTTTGAAAAAATTCGAGTTCTTTCGAAATGTGATGAAACACTGTCAAGAATGGTTGGCACATCTTCTCTATCAGAGGTAAGCTACCGTCCTTACCAGTTCAGAGATGTCCTCCAGAGTTTTCCCCTTCTGTTCATCCAGCTCACTTTTCTTGGCAGATACCTTCTCCAATTCTTCTTGGGTCTCATGAAAACCAGACACGCCCTTTTTATTTTCCATATTAGCCTAAAGCGTGAAATACAACAATTAAAGCGCACCACTCCAGTTAAGACGAGGTTGCATGCTCATCGCGAATTAAGGAAACAGCATATGATAACAACTCCACCTAAAATAGAGTTTCCTACACAATAAGGCTCCTTCAAATAAAGAACTTTCTCTCAAAAAATGTGCCTCCCCCCCTTAAACTAAACGCAAACAACAATATGATAAAAAAATAGACAATTTCCTGACAAGAAGACAGCCAAATACACTTCTTTTGAAAAGACACCCGTACTAACCAGCTGTTGTTGAAATGTTTCATCTTTTCCTTTCAAGATTTCTTCAGTTCTAGCCAGTACACCATACTCTGCACGAAGCTCAGCCAACTGGAAATTACAAAAAAGGTAATTACAAACCAAAATAAACATAATATTGAAAGAACAGAGAAATAATTTGTGTTGCATACCTCTTGTCTTTTCTTTTTGTACACAGTACTCTTGCCGCGGAGCTTGTTCACATACCTTTTAAACTTAAATCAAATAAACTTAAATTAGAAACGTTTTTCAATGTATTGACCATTTTCGCATTGCCCATAATACACCTTCTTTACCCCCCAAAATTTTGCATAAGAATTGTTTTCAGATTCTCTTGGGACGACTGTAATACCCACGAGAATTGGGAAACAAAGGTTATGCAAAATGTTGGGGGGGGGGGGGGGTAAACAAGGTGTATTATGGGCAATGCGAAAATGGTCAATTGTCAAGATAATACCCTAAGTGATTATGGTAGCAAAATAATAAGAAGGTAATGTTTTCTTGCACGGTTGACTAAGTGGGGAAAGTGCAAATACATGTATCATGGAAAAGGCACAACCGCCTTCCTTGCATTTGCTTTGGTGTTAAATTTAGTGATTGGTTTTTAAAGGGGCTTAGTGACAATGGATAAATGAAACTGTCTTTGGTAGTAAATTACAAAAGTGCCATCAAATCAAAGAAAACCTTCATACTAATGTTAATGGAAAGACACCAAATAAGCTACAATTCACTGAGACAAAAACAATGGTTTTGAATGAGGAAGATTGAGAAGGGCTGTAATTGAAAAACTCAAAAAATAATTTTTTTCAAGCTTTTCAACATTTATTATTTATGCTAAACGTTTGCAGACATGCCATCCATGACAAAATTATCCAAGCAGAAGTAAAACCAAAACAAATCATGGTTCATTCACACACGCTTTTCTAG
The DNA here is from genome assembly GCA_947652115.1 of Blastomussa wellsi. Classification (NCBI taxonomy): domain Eukaryota; kingdom Metazoa; phylum Cnidaria; class Anthozoa; order Scleractinia; family Plerogyridae; genus Blastomussa; species Blastomussa wellsi. The sequence goes on along the minus strand of OX393570.1, from coordinate 20,288,727 downwards.
CAGCATGTAATTGCTTCAAGTTTTGCTTGGTTCACGGAATTGTCGATGTCTTCAGTGATTGGCCAGTGTTTACTTTGGGATGGGTTTTAACACTCAGTTGAGAGCCAGTCTATGTTGCTACCACAATCACTTCACACAACAGTTTATTCACAGTACTGGGCCTTACCTCGTCACCTTTTAACACTTCTGATCCTTCGCTCTCTTTTAATAGCTCTTTCTTTTTCTGCAATTCACTGCCTGCATTGGTCACCTGAAAGTTGAACATACCTCCTATTTAGCAAACATGGCAGGCACAGTGGCCTAATGGTTAGTGCACTGGGCTCTGGGTCGAATGGTCCGAGTTCAAGCCTCGGCCGGGGCGCTGTGAGACACTTTACCCTCAAAGCGCCTTTCTGTACAAATTTAAAGGAGCTATGTCACAGTTTGGGCCGTTTGAAATCGTCATTTGCAATCAGCTCCATCCTCCATCCTCAACCATCCTTGTTCCTTTTTGGTTTAGTATCATCTCTTTGCTGTTTTTCTTTCTTTGTAAACTCTTAGTTTTAGGTTTCCTACATTTTAATGGTAATTTGGTTCGTCGCAAAAAAAAATAAACTCAAAATATTGTGACATAGCTCAATTAATGCTTTTGTACTTTTCATAACTTAAAGGGATCTAGTCAGCGTCCGCCATTTTCGATGCCATCGGAATTATGGAAATTGTATGGTGAAGCAAAATCTTATTGTATTGCTGTAAGTTATGTTACTGGAAGTGTTTAAAATTACTTTTAGCAAGTTTCTCAGTGCTCTCTCTCATTTTTGACACACTCCACGTAAAATATAATACTAAAACGTGGCTGTGACTGGGGCCACTGACAGATTCTCAAAGTGATATGACTAACATAGCCTACTGCTAACCAGCAGAAAGTACTGCTGTAGCATTTCACCTCATCCATGGCCTCTTGGAGTTTCTCTGCCGCAGCTTCCTTTTTACGTCCAATGATTGAGGCCTTTGGAACAGAGATTAAAATTAAGTTAGCCCAAAGTTGGTATTGTTACAAAAGTACTGCGTCATGTCTGAGGCACTACTCTATAGTAACAAATGTTATCATAGACTCAGAAATACTCAGCAAGTATTTGGTAGCATGTCATTTAATGTGGTAATATGTAATTATAGGCTAAGTTAAACGAGAGACAATGCTGGCCAGCAGTAGCTCTCAGGGTTCTGGTGCGGGGTGGCCGGGAGTTTCGTGCAGGGGCCCCACATGGCTTACAGCTCGGCTTCGGATGCCAAGTCATTCGCGTTTTGTTAATGCTGAAAAAAGTGAGTTAAGCGATCCCCTCTTGTAGTCTACTTACCTGTTGTCTGAAGAGTGACAACTTGTCATCAATAGGGTCATTTCGCACCATTCTCTTTTCAATAAGTGTATTGATCTCTGCTGAATGCTGCTTGATCTGGAAATTTATAATAAAATTCCACCATGAGATGATAATACTTTATTCATTTTCTCACCATGGATGTAGCATCAACTTACCCGTTTGTTGAGCTCATCAACATCAGACTGCCCCATGGCTGGTTCATCTGCAACCTTCTGTAAATCCTGTGCATATTTCTTTTTCCCTTCCAGCTCCTAAGTGTTTAAACAAAAAAAAACAATCATGACACAACTATAACAATGCTCTTCTCTATGCCAATTTCAAGTTCGCCTTACCTTTGGTAATTTTTCCTGGCAGAGATACACATTGACTTTGTTTTCCTCCTCAAGTCTCTTTATAAGGTCTGGAAGTAAAAACAACTGTTACATCTTTTAACCCTGCAACCTCATTCCCAGGGTCCTCTCCTTCTCTCGCTCCAGGGGATGGTGAGAGAGAGACCCTGTGAACAAGGTTGTTAACCTTGTCAACCTCATGATCATACTGCAGTGAAGTCTTAATTTCTCAAACCCTCAATTCTCGAACCTCGTAATAACTGAAGCCAAACCTCATTTTGACCTCAGTCAAACAATAGCAATTTTATCTCTGATTTCTTCAACTCTCTTTCATTTCTCTCTTTCATGTTCGACAAATCGGGATTCTACTGAACTCAAAAAGAGCAAAAGAAAGGTTTATGCAACAAGTCATATCTTCTTTTGGTTATAATAACATAAAACTTGTAGTATCAGAAATTCTTGCATTCACAGTCTCTATATTTTACAGGTTGACAAAAGTAGCCGGCTGCCAGCCAAAATTGCTGCCTGCATCATTCACTGCTTGGACAGCTGCTCTGATGAATAATTCTTCTCATTCTTTAGACACAGATGGCAAAATCAACCACCTACTCCTCTTCTGCAATACACTCCTTCACAACTGTGTGATATCCGTGTTATTACCTGCCCCAGTGGTGCCCACACCCTGAGCCCTCATGTCCTTTAGCTGATGTAGCATGCGCTGGTAACGCTGGTCTGAGTGGAGGTACTGTAATGAACAAGATAAAAATACATATCATCTGTTTTTTTTTTAATTTGTCTATTCTCTGCATGTAGTGCAGACCTATAATGATGAATAAATTATGTTTTAATATAATATTACTGACAGCACTTTAAAAAAGGGCTGTAATTCCTGTAATGTTTATTTGAGTTTCACATGAAGGAATCTTTACAATACAAAATGAAAATTACAGAATAAAGTTACATTTTTCTTCGTTATTTAATATCAGATATCCTTGCAAAAAGTTAATGAAGAGTAGATGATCCTCGGAGGTATTACAACCCAACGTTTCTGCTAATTGAGCACTCCATAACAAAAAATAGCCCATAATGGCCGGCGGATTAAAAAACTTCATGTGCACTGTTGCCGATGTGTACTGTATCAATGAATTCAAAACAAAAATGCAAACAATCCCAAGACTGTGCACTGAGTGCAAACCAGAAATCAACCTTAAATTTATAAGAGCAAAATCAACTACCTGATTCTTCTGTTCCAGTTTCTGCTGACTAATTGTGTGTTCCTTTTCTCTTTCAACACGTAAGTTACGAGCTGCTTGTAACATCTTCTCATAGTTCCGAACATTCTCAACCTGAAAGGAAATTATTATTGGTCTTCAAATTCTTGTAAAATTCGAGCCAACAAAGAGAACAAGGAAAAGAATTTTTTTTTATTTTTTAAAAGACATTCACTTGAGTTTTACTGCAAATCAAATGGCATCTGACATATATCTTTTGAAACGGTAGGTTACAAAAATAATATCAACTACAAGTAATCCTTGATAATTTTCCAATACAAATGACTCTGGATAATGTGCTATGTTACACAATACCTTCTTCTGCATTCTGTCAATTCTCTTCTGTAGTTGTTCCTTTTCATCTTCCATGTTAACTATGTCCTAAAAACATAGTAACACACATCACATGTACATTGTACTCTACAGTTACTGTAGATACACAGTACATGTGAACAGTACACACTGTAAAACTACTTTTAGCATTCGTTCTGGTTAACATTAGGCTTCCAGAACCTCCCTGGGGTCCCCAACTCCATCGTGGCTCTGCCTCCACAAGAGAGACCAAGCAAATCACAGATTAAAACATATGCAATAACACGCAACAGGATATTTTGAACAAGTCACACAATCTTGGCAAGGAGGGTACTCACAGTATACATGACAGGGGGGTCAGACATTTTTGGAGTTGAATATTTACACCCTTGGTATTCTTTTGGGTCAAGAGATCTGTAATGTATTTTTAGGCCCTAGAAGAGTCTGTATGTTCACTCTCCACCCCCTGTATTGCATGACAAGCCAAAAGGACATCTGCATAAGAGGCTAGGGGCAGTAGGAATCAGAAAGAAATGATTCAATGGGAGGGACGGAGGGTTAGAGAGGATGCAGTTGTCCACCAATAAGCATTCCATACAAGACAATGTAGAGATACAGGCCATCCCATAGTACAATGATAGCTGCTGGCCACAGATACATACATACATAGATTCTTTTATTTTCTAATAATTATTTTAACAAATTGGACATGCCCACAGGTAGCTAGCTAATCTAGGTGGGTCATGTCTTAACTAAAAAGAAAAAGGTAAGTATAGAAGTTAACAGAAATCAGGAAATTAACCAGAGAGAGTACGTATACAAGTTCACATTGACTAGATCACATTCAAAATAATAATTATTGTGAAATTGCATCAACACCATTTATATAAAATTCCACTGACCTTTTTAATCTCTCCTGTTGATACTCCAGATGTTCTGAGCTGTTCCACTGTCCTGTGTAGCTCTTTAAACTGCTCTATCATTTCTACATACTGAGATCAACACATTATTTTTTGTTAGATATTTATCTAATGATGCTAAAAGCTGCTTCCAGTTGTTTTAGAGTTACCATGGTTGATTTTTAGACTCAGAAACCCAAATGATTGCATTGCCTGACAAGCCCTCTGGTAGAACCCACAGGGCAGCAGATGGAGAAGGGGCACAAAGAATACTATCAAGTCAAGACGGTACCGGTACTCATGTTATTGGCGGTTCCAGCCAAATGAATCTGACCATTCCAGTCTCAAGTTTAACACAGTCCAACCTAATCGAACTAATCAAACTCCAATAATGGAGTTTGATTGCTCATTTTTTTGTGAGAGTATGACTATGTTGCCGAACTCAATCGAACCCAATTGCGTGCTTGATGTTTGACTGGGGGGAGGGGGCCTGCAGTCCCTGGGCTATACACCTGTGGAAACAGTATTTACATTTTCATTAAGCTCATTCAACTCCTGATCTCCAAGCTGGTCTGGCGGAACATCCAGCTTCACTAGATATCTTGCCAGATAAGCTCTTTTCTTTAATTCTGGAAGGTTTTCAAACAGCCAGTGTAGAATGGGATAGACAACCAGCTTGTCACCTTGAATGAGGCCATTCCGAAAAGCATTCCTGGGTAGTTTGAAAGAAACAAAATGAGTAAATTCTATATAATTTTTTTGATTATTGGTTTAGGCTGGCATACTATTCCAAGTATCACCTATTGTCTTTGACTTGTATATTAACTTTTAAAATAGTCAAATTTACTCTCACTGGTATTGTAACTGACAGTGACAAACGTTACTGTCAAAACGTACAGTATTTAACTGAAAAGAATTGTCCTTTTTAAAAAACATTCACGATAGTAATTTATATATAATTATTATTGTCAAGAAAAATAAACCTAATGGTAATTAATTAACAATGTTTCAATGTTTTACACAACTATATATTTAGCAAGAGTGTCCCAGAATGTTGAAGACAGAAATTTAAATAATTTTTGACAAAAATAATATAGCATTCCTTTAAGTTTGCTTTGTGTCTGTCAATCAGAACAATTTGAAATAATTTTAAATACGTCTTTAATCTTGTTGACTGTATAGTGATGACTTTGATAATAATGCTGAAATACATTAAACTATCTTATAAATACGTTAACTTTGTTTTTTGTCTGTCAATCAGAACAATTTGATATAATTTTAAATACGACTTTAATCTTATTGACTGTATAATGATGACTTTGATAATAACTCTGAAATACATTACAGCACAGTGTGGCCACCCAACAAACTTTTTTGACAAGTTAGCCAATCAGAGAACATGAATTTGTTTGAGATGTTCTGCCTCCTTGTTAAAAGTGCAACAGGTTTCGTGACAACAGCTTTGAACATTGCAAGGAGGCGGGAGAGATCAAACAAATTCACGTTCTCTGATTGGCTAATTATAACTTGTCAAAAAAGTTTGTTGTGTGGCCACTGAGACACTGAGTTGCTTGCTTGAAGGCATTTTACGGTATAAGATAGTAATTTACATGGTCTATCCCTTCAGTTACTTACAAACTTCCTGCATCTGTCTTAGGTTTGAATTTGAGAACTCTCAAAAATGTGAACATTCTCTTTGCCATTTGCTCAGGCTCTTCATCACGAAGGTCAAGTTTGTGCTGTTGGCAAAATAAATAATAACACAACTCTACACATTGACAATAAAGTATCCACAGTATCTGTGACTTTACCAGTATTTTCAGTCTATATTTTCCTTGCTTAAATGCCCTACACTAACGTGTGAATCGCAATCTTGTCTCTCCATGCCCTCTCCTACCCGAAAATTAGTTGGGGCACTAAGAATAAGTTGGCAGCCACTAATGAAGGATAAAATCTGCATCCAGGCCTAGTAACAACCAAGTGGGTACCTTCTTCTTTCATTTTCATAGTTTATAAAAACTGGATGGGACACCTATACCTCCCAACATTTTCCCGAGTGTATAAGACTTTTTCCTCAAGATGGCCTGACCAGATCCGTAGTCATCCAAAGAATTCTGAAGACTTGCCAACATTTCCGGGTCTCAGTTGAAAGCTGTGTTCCCCAAATACAACTTTGTCATTTGCACTTTTTGTCAAAAAATGGCAAAGTGCTGTCATTTACATATTTTTTACCTTTCCATTCACTGCTTGTAAGTTTACATATTTTTAACAAAGAGAACAAGTTAAGAATGTAATGGCCGAAACTTTTCAACAAGGTGTGAGAAATTGGTTTACAGGCATGAGATTAAAGTTTTTCGATCTGCAGGTGTGAAACTCATGCTGAAGGTGTGGCAGTTGGCCTACAGTAAAAGATGTCAGTCCATAGCAGAATTACCCCCACCCCCTAGCATTAAATTCACCACTATTGATTTATACACCTGGCCCCGGTTGTTTAAAGGGTGGATAACGCTATCCACCGGATAAATCACTATCCAGCGGATAAGTGTTGGCAAAACAAACTGCACTATCCACTGGATAGTGATTTCTCCAGTGGATAGCGTTATCCCCTCTTTGAACAACCGGGGCCTGGATGAAAAAGGTACAGTAGGAGCAAAGTGTCTTGCCCAAGAACAAGACAAGATGACCGCTCTAACCTGGAGTAACGCATGCTAACCAATAGTGACTGCACCTCCCACATTGATGGGTCAATGGCATCAAATATTACATTTATGTGTAAAAGGGAAAAGGGGAACAAACATTACCTGAGGATTTATCTCTGCAAATACATCATTCAGAACTTGTAGCAGCTGCAATGGCTGCAGGGAGTCAAAACTGAAAAAAATAATGAATAGATAAAAAGTTAACAATCTTAGTACATGTATAGTGTAGTATTATTCAACCGTGTAGTTTAATCATCCTGGTGAGAGTAGTCCTGAGAAGGACTGTTGTTAGTGACAGTGACTGACATTTCACCAGAGTGGAAGTCATTATCAGCCATGTGAAGAGTTTGTGACTCTGATAATGACTTCACCTCAGGTTGTCGAAACATCCAGTCACTACGCAGTCACTGACAACAGTCCTTCTCAGGACTACCCTCACCCGGTGATCAAACTGCACAATCGACTGTTACCCTCAGCACTCTTAATCCTCACGGTATCAATTTACCCCCTAACCAAAGAGATCAAAGTGTTGACATGATCCCCTCAGAAAAACTGTATTATTCTTAAGGACCCAATCAAACAGCACATGATAGTCAATGATGTAGTTTAATCTCCCCAAACTATCATCACCTAATTAACATGCGCATGATCAAACAGGAAAACTATCATCAACTATCATGAAGATTTTGAACAAGTTCAAAGTGAATGACAGTCAATGATAGTGAATGTGCATGATACTTTGTGTTCAAATGCACATGATAGCTGGAACTATCATCAACTACAAATCATGACCGTTTGATCGAAAAAAACTCTTTTCCCCTTACCTCCTCAGGAATATTCGAAAGATCAAAGAATGCCGATGGAGCTACCCCTCAGAAATGACCTTCGAAGCCCCTTCTGACAATCTTGTCTATGGAGGGGGAGAGGGGGGGGGGGTTATAAAATGGAATGGCCCTGCCTGAACATTTCACCCGTACAAAGAAACATTGCAAGAATCATGTTGCCAGTTGGGATGGTGGGTATGGATGACATAAAGCTCTTAAACATAACTAAAGAACAGTGAAAGATTTACCTTATGAGGTTATAATTTTTCTTGAAAGGCTCCTTGTTAAGCTCGTCTACAATGTACTTCAACTGTTCGCTCATGGCGGCCACAGTCTGCAAGATTTTTCTTTCGAGTTTACTTCTATTTCTAACACCAAAAGCGAAATGCTTCAGCTATATTTTAAACTTTACAAGTACGAATTTCATCGTTTTTCATGTTTCAGTTGCAATAAATAAGAATATGGATAGATTCGACAAATTTTCCGAAGAGAATAATAAATAAACACCAAAAATGTCAAGCACCATGGATACTTCGACACAATATGGCCGCCAGTACTTCATGTAAATGATCTTCAAATTAGGAACATTATCTGTTGCTTGCTAAGAGCACCCTTCTATTTATTTATTCCAAGTAATAAAACTTTTAATCAAATTTCATCAAATAGTAAACTATATTGGAACGATAAAATCGCGCAACTTTTTTTTTTACTTTTTGTCCCTTTTTGCAAAAAATCTGAACCTCGACTAGCCGGGAAATTAAAGGCTCTCTTCTCTTGAGCGCGTCAGTGTAACTGTGATACTGGGTCTTTCGCTGCTGGACAAAAGGAATGCAGGATCACGACAACAACCCTCAACTCAATATTTCGAAGAATTGTCGGCTCTTCACACAATGTCACAAAGTAAGCTTAGTTTTTACTAAAAACGTTTAGCTCGTTAATTATCAGTCCCCTCGTGTTTCACTTCTATGCATGTCAATTGAAACTGTAGAGAAACCTTTGAAAATCACGTTAAAATATTTTCCATAGGTTTGCGTGACTTGACGGGTCAATATTTTTCGAACAGATCGGAGAAGGAATTTTCTTTCTTTCTGACTAAACTTCAGCATATGACATAAGGTTCCTAGAGGGGAAATTTGTTAAAATAATCTATATTGTAGCGTACAGTGTATGTTTAATTTATGAATTTCGTGTAAACAGTTCAATACAAAATAATAAGCTTAATTATTAGAAATTTAATATTGAGTATGTGTATGTATCTGATCTGTCATTTTACGTTTTCCCAGGCGGGCAAGAAGATGATGACAGCGATTTCTATGAAATAATTGAGACTCCAGGCTCAAGAAATTTAGTTGAACAACTCATCAGCATGGATTTAGCAGAAAGACCGGTTGTTCAGCAAATTAGTATTGGAGGAATCTCGGGCTGGTACGAAAACTTGACAGTACTGAAATGTTCAGAATTTTATTAAGATAGCCTTACCTAAATGACCCTAAATAAATATTATTTACTACATTTTCTAAATTTTAGTTTAATCCCGGGAGGGGGGGTAACTACCTGAAATTTCTGATAGGTGTGGGCCACGAAGGTTCTTAAACCCGTATCCTATTTAAGGCCCAAACCCAAAAAATGACACCCCAGCCAAGGAAAAAGGAAAACTAAGAAAGGTATGGAGGGGATAAGTTTCTAAAGAAACTGTGGTGCTGCGTTGGTGGGAAGTATAGCAAGATAATTTGGTTTTATCAAACTGAGTTGATAATGTGACGAAGGGCTAACACTCGAAATGTCAGCTTTAAACCTCTTTATGGTGGCCAATTCACATTATCAACCCAGTTGATAAAACCAAATTATCTAAGAAAGGTATGACTCGGTCAACATTATTTTGTTCCTGTAATGTTGCTACTCTGGATTGTTTGGTTTAAATAGACTGTTTCTTTTTCCTTTCACTTGTCATTTATGTACAATTTAGACAATACAATTTTGATACCCTACCTAAGGATCACACCAGGAACAATGCCAAAAGGGGCAAAAATGATGCCCTATACGAGGACTGAGAACCTCAAAAAACGATACCCTATCACGCAGCACATACCTATATAGCCCATATGTGGGAGTACCCCCCCTCCCCAGGGTTTAAAGTGCTACTATGATCAAATTCTCGATATTTATATTTTCATATTTTCGTGCACAATACAAATGTCCTAGATATCTTGCCAAATTTCAACCCGTTACAAACTTTAGAAGTCATGTTTTTGGGACTTTTATTTCCGAGGGTTTACAGCCGCCATTAATTCTCCTTGTTTCAAGGCTTGGTTGAGAATTTGAGAAAATGATGTCATTTTCTCAAAATACCTCACGGGTTGAAATTATAACAACAACAAGTACAGAAAATTGCACGAGGATAACGTCCAAAGCTTTTATTCTTTTTCGTGCGCTTTTCTGTACTAATTGTTATTATAATTTCAACCCGTGAGGTATTTTGAGAAAATGACGTCATTTTCTCAAATTCTCAACCAAGCCAAGGAACAAGCAGAATTAATGGCGGCCGTAAATTCTCGGAAGTAAAAGTCCAAAAAAGACAACTTGTAATGTTTGTAATGGACTGAAATTTGGCAAGATACCTGAAAAAGTCGTACTATTAAGGAAAATGTAACAAAATGGATATCGAAAATTTCATCGTAGTAGCACTTTAATCATGGCCCATTTAGCAGCTGTCGATGTCTGTTCCACCCTTAGGTTTGCTGGATATGTGTGTAAGAGAGTTGGCAAGCTCACACTGTCAGCTATCGGAGGAGGAATACTTCTGCTGCAGGTACAGAATGAAGATTGTTGATTATTTCAATTTTTATATGATAACCAGTAGGGAAGATCAGAGCTCTCAAGTTGATTTGTTGACAAAGAGTGAGATTTTCGACGGCATAGCCAGCGATTTTGACACCACAGGCATCACCTTCCTAGGGGGGTCTGGGAAAGAAAATCTGGAAAATTTGAAGTAGCTAAGACTTGTTTTCGTTCATTTTGAGCAGAAATGAAAAGCAACTGTTTAGTTCTCACTGACCAGAGAAATGCTGGCTCTGGACAAGAATGAAGTGTTTGAAGCATATACAAAGCAATTGTATCCAAAAAGATAGTTAATTATAAAGGTACTTATCCTTTAAGGAGCAAGGAACATTAAACGCGCAAGAACTGATAGTTTCAGCTTGAGAGCGTAAGAATGAATTGGTTTGCGTGAGACTTGAGAGCTCTGGAAGATGTTTGTATTGTTTTTGTTAAACAAAAGAGCTGTTTTTTTCACCAGCCAATAGTTTTCTGGTTGGCACATTAACAACAATGGGTGACGTCGCTGATATCTTCCCTTCAATTAAGGGAGAAACTCAGACTATCAATGATTTAGCTGATCAGCACAGTTAAACAAGACAATAGTTGGCCATTTTTGATAGGAAAAACCTCTAAAAATTTTCAATAAGGTAATTTACTTGCAGGTTAAACTGGAAGATATTTGGCATATAGTAACTTTAATATCCTTTATCAGTAATATTTACAAAGGATTTGTTACCAATATTGAATTGTCTCTAGAAGCGGAAATAAAAAAAGAAGAAATTATTATACAAAAATGTAAAGTTGATGTTTTTCTCTGATGTCTCTAAAATTTAGATTGCTCACCGAGCGGGCTACATCAATATTAACTGGAAAAGGATGGAAAATGACATGGATAAAGTTGCCAGCAAAGTTAAAAAGCAAGTGAAGAAGATAAAAAAGAATGAAAAGGATGTTGAAAGAGGAATTATTGCATTGGCAAACAGGGTACGTATTTATGTTTTCGGTTTTTTTTTATATTTTGTTATGTTAGCACAGTAGACACCTGTCTGAAACAAGCTGCAACCATTCCTTAAAACAGGGAATGTTTTAATTTTCGAAGGTTGTAAGAAACTTACTTAAAGTATATGACAGGGTTGTCAGTACGTTTTTGAATAGCAGGTTCCATCCAAAAAGTAGGTGGCTATTTTCATTTTATTTCTCCAATATCATGCTTAGAACTGACCTTCTAACATTTGGAGTAGCCGGTGCAGTGTTCTGAATAGCAGGTGAAATGTGCTGGTTGCTGGCTTATTTTGACAACCCTGATATGAAGTAATTCCTACAGTGAATATGAACTGTGGATGTAGAAAAAAGTGAGAAATGATCATCACATAAGAATTTCCAATTTAAGCAACTGGAATAACAAAGCCTGAAAAAATTCAGGGCTTCAACGGGATTCGAACCTGTCACCTCTGCAATGCAGAGAGCATTGCACTGGTAACGCAGACATCTCGGTTTAAAATGCTGTTGAAGCCCTGAATTCTTTCAGGCTTCTTTCTTCCAATTTTGTTTAAATTGGAAATTCACTGCTGCGGTCATTTCTCACTTTCGTTCTAAGAAACTATTTACAAATGTTTGTCTTTGCAGGGTTATTCCTATGCCAAGCGGAATGCAGCTGCTGCATCAGGATTTGCTGGAGGATTTCTCCTGGGCTTGGCATTCTGAGCAAATCCCCAAATTAATGATGTCGCTTATCTGTTAAAGTTATTCTACGTCACGCGTGACCAGTAGTTTCAAGACTTAATCGAAAGTTCCAATCTACATCATATTTGAACGTGTTAGTTGCAAGATTCAATTTTCATAGTTTGTCATAGAAAAATAGCAATTTTAGTTGAAATATGAGCTGTTCCTACAAACATCCTGCATGCAACATGACTCGATGTTGCAAACGTAAAAGCATGAACCAATTGTGAGTTGTAAAACCAAAATCAAAGTTGTTATCCGAGCTAGCCAATCCAATCATGTCACTCAATCCAGTAAACCTATCACTAAGCTCAGTGAAGCAAAACCAGAGCAAAATGTTTCACCTGTAACCTCGTTCTCCAAACCCGTAGTAAACTTGTTACTTTGTGGTTGAATTCTATCAACAACAGGCGAATTCACCCGTAGCACCAAGGCAAAATCAAGCATACTTAGTCGTAATGGGTGTTACGGGTTATGGCCCTAAATGACAGCCCTGCAAAAATTTGCCCTGCTCTTTGGTGTTTTTTTCTTAGTAAACTATTAATTTCAGATTTCCTACGTTTTAAGGGTAATTTGGTTCATCGCCAAAAATAACTCATAATACCGGTATTGTGATGTTGCTCCTTTAATGTTTATAACTTATAATTTGTTAGTAGTATGCTCAATGGAGTAAAAATTGTGCTCTTAATTTGTACTGGTTATACATGTAGATCTTTTATTTTTATGCCACTTTTTCCAAACTTTCTGTCAAACCATCAAATAAAAGATGCTTTATGTGTTCAATAAACTATTACAATGCAAAGCAGTTGTATTCTGTAATATTGAATGAGAGAGCCAAGTATATTCCCCAACTCGCCTGCATAGCAAGCGTTCCCAAGCGAGCAAGGAGGATGTTATCATATTCTCATTCGAGCAAAGATCAGCACTGTTTCGTATTCTGGCCGTGCGAAAATTGGGGCAAGAGCAAAAAGTGGACGAGGCAGGGGGAAGGGAGTATACTCCCCCCTCCCCCCTCATCCACTTTTTGCTCTGGCCCCAATTTTCATGCAGCCAGAATATGATAACAGCTCTTCACTGGGACTTCACTTGGGTCTCGCTCACTTGGGAACACTTGCTATGCAGGCTATTCGCAAGCCTCCTAACGAATATCAATTGGTTCACTGAATTACATTCTCTTCAAACCCAAAGGCAAACTTGTCAGTGGAAAGTTCAAGCACATAAAAATTACTCCCTCCTCTCTGCCCTAACACAATTCTCCTTATTTGAGGAAATGTATGTTGGGGTAAAATTTTGATGGGCATGACAGGATTGAAAAAGAAACATGGAGGTTGAGGAAATGATAATGAATGACAAGAATTTCAAAATTTCAGACATTTCAAAACTGTGACACAAAATGGATGGCAATATTCAGATGGAGGGCATGCATACCCCCTTCCCCTCTGACAAGGCCTTTTATTTTTGCAAGAAAAGGCCTACCTCCGACACTGCAGAAAAGTGAGAGATGCAAACATTTTGGCAATTTCTAAGGAAAATCCTGAGTATTTTAGATCAACAATCTTCATTCATGACCAGAAAAGTTTAAAAATAGAGATAAATACATAGCAATAAGGGAAATTACAAGGCGAAGAGCACAGTCGCTTTTTTATAATGGCTCTTATTGGAGTTCTCAGCGGTTTGACATACAAACGAGGCTAACGGGTCATTGTGCATTGTGTTGTCCGATGTTTTGACCCTTTCGCCTCATTCGCATGCTGTCTTTACAAAAGAATATGTTATCGCAGGCTCAACTTCAATAACAGCTATTTTTAACCCCTGCGGGTATAGGTGGGGGATTTGAACTGAGCTGACATTTTCTGTTCAATTGCCCTGCCCCAGGGAAATTGTAGATTCCAAAAGAGTCACTAAAAGCCAATAAAATGTTGATAGAAAGGCCAATAAAATGGTCAAAAGTCCCCACTACGGGACGATAACTACTGTCAAATACCCCAACTATTCCCACATCCCCCCCCCCCCACAGGATTTACATTGATAGGTGCATTAGAAATAGCTGAGTGGCAGGGCCAAGTGGAATTCAGATTAAGATTTACACTGAGCTTAAGGGTAAATTGTTTTCTGGCTTTTCACCTCTGAATTTCAACGTTAACAATTTTGCTTCCAATCTTTGCCATAAGCATCCAAGTTCACTCTTGGTCTAAAATTATGTCATTTGATGGGACATGGCTTCCCTTGCTGACGATGATCACCTCGAGAAATTGTGATGTCATGCAAATGCGTAGCGCATTTTTCCGAGGTGTCCCTTCTCCTCAAGCCCACTCCCCCACCCTCCCTCCTTGAGTTCGAAAATTCGGGATCATCCAATCTCAACTCTCATAGTCTTCTGTACTTTGCAGCATCCACACTTGTCACCAATGTATGAAGTCACTGTGTACTGATCTGGTCGTAGTGTTTTGGAAAATCGTCAGTTTCTATTTTCCATTATTTGCCACTCTTCTCTGTTTAACTTCTTCGTTGAAGCCCAGGCATAATTCAGTGTTAATGGCTGAATTCCTCCTACAGCATTTTTTCATTGCTTCAATCACATGGTGGCATCTGTGTTCTTGATAGTGATGTTCTTTGAAAGAAATACGAACATTTATCATTAAGTTAAAAAATAGCTTTAAATTTTTGCCGATTTCGCCTCTGTCTATTATGTGAGCAAATCAAAAGCATGCATACAAAATGGACTAGAAAATCGGAGAAAATAGCTGATAGTCAGACCTTGAAGACACTTCTGAATGGCACATGCCTCTTTTTGACACGGCAGTTTTTTACTGCCTGACATTTCACATATATATCCTGTTATTAGAACAGTTTAGTCACAGGAGAGAGTGCGAAATTCCGACCACCATGTTGTCCGTGATGTTACCAAAGGTACTGGGCCCATTTTGCCTCGTTCTGGATCGACGCGCTATCTTCTCAAAAAAAACGCCACAGGCATACCAGGATGAGCATGCTGTCAGGACCTGTCAGATGTATCGAAGGAACCTTTGAAGTTTGTGGAAATTGTAAAGTAATGGAATAAGGATGGAGGCGAAGTGGTCATTCATAGCGAATGCAATGAGATCGGCTTCAACGTAGCCATGTCTTCAAAGCGCGAGTAAGATCAATACTCGCAAACAATTTATTTAACAAATAAAGAAGCTTAAGCCATGTATTATTTAAGCAATAGACCACAAGTTTCTATGGTTTATAAGCTGATAAACCACGCGGGATGTTGGCAGAACACGAGAAGAATTTGTAAATCACGAGCCGCAGGCGAGTGATTTACGAATGTTATGGTGTTCGTAGGCGTAGGACTTATACCCCAAACCTCAACCCCTGGAGGCGTAGGACTTATACCCCAAACCTCAACCCCTGGAGGCGTAGGACTTATACCCCAAACCTCAACCCCTGGAGGCGTAGGACTTATACCCCAAACCTCAACCCCTGGAGGCGTAGGACTTATACCCCAAACCTCAACCCCTGGAGGCGTAGGACTTATACCCCAAACCTCAACCCCTGGAGGCGTAGGACTTATACCCCAAACCTCAACCCCTGGAGGCGTAGGACTTATACCCCAAACCTCAACCCCTGGAGGCGTAGGACTTATACCCCAAACCTCAACCCCTGGAGGCGTAGGACTTATACCCCAAACCTCAACCCCTGGAGGCGTAGGACTTATACCCCAAACCTCAACCCCTGGAGGCGTAGGACTTATACCCCAAACCTCAACCCCTGGAGGCGTAGGACTTATACCCCAAACCTCAACCCCTGGAGGCGTAGGACTTATACCCCAAACCTCAACCCCTGGAGGCGTAGGACTTATACCCCAAACCTCAACCCCTGGAGGCGTAGGACTTATACCCCAAACCTCAACCCCTGGAGGCGTAGGACTTATACCCCAAACCTCAACCCCTGGAGGCGTAGGACTTATACCCCAAACCTCAACCCCTGGAGGCGTAGGACTTATACCCCAAACCTCAACCCCTGGAGGCGTAGGACTTATACCCCAAACCTCAACCCCTGGAGGCGTAGGACTTATACCCCAAACCTCAACCCCTGGAGGCGTAGGACTTATACCCCAAACCTCAACCCCTGGAGGCGTAGGACTTATACCCCAAACCTCAACCCCTGGAGGCGTAGGACTTATACCCCAAACCTCAACCCCTGGAGGCGTAGGACTTATACCCCAAACCTCAACCCCTGGAGGCGTAGGACTTATACCCCAAACCTCAACCCCTGGAGGCGTAGGACTTATACCCCAAACCTCAACCCCTGGAGGCGTAGGACTTATACCCCAAACCTCAACCCCTGGAGGCGTAGGACTTATACCCCAAACCTCAACCCCTGGAGGCGTAGGACTTATACCCCAAACCTCAACCCCTGGAGGCGTAGGACTTATACCCCAAACCTCAACCCCTGGAGGCGTAGGACTTATACCCCAAACCTCAACCCCTGGAGGCGTAGGACTTATACCCCAAACCTCAACCCCTGGAGGCGTAGGACTTATACCCCAAACCTCAACCCCTGGAGGCGTAGGACTTATACCCCAAACCTCAACCCCTGGAGGCGTAGGACTTATACCCCAAACCTCAACCCCTGGAGGCGTAGGACTTATACCCCAAACCTCAACCCCTGGAGGCGTAGGACTTATACCCCAAACCTCAACCCCTGGAGGCGTAGGACTTATACCCCAAACCTCAACCCCTGGAGGCGTAGGACTTATACCCCAAACCTCAACCCCTGGAGGCGTAGGACTTATACCCCAAACCTCAACCCCTGGAGGCGTAGGACTTATACCCCAAACCTCAACCCCTGGAGGCGTAGGACTTATACCCCAAACCTCAACCCCTGGAGGCGTAGGACTTATACCCCAAACCTCAACCCCTGGAGGCGTAGGACTTATACCCCAAACCTCAACCCCTGGAGGCGTAGGACTTATACCCCAAACCTCAACCCCTGGAGGCGTAGGACTTATACCCCAAACCTCAACCCCTGGAGGCGTAGGACTTATACCCCAAACCTCAACCCCTGGAGGCGTAGGACTTATACCCCAAACCTCAACCCCTGGAGGCGTAGGACTTATACCCCAAACCTCAACCCCTGGAGGCGTAGGACTTATACCCCAAACCTCAACCCCTGGAGGCGTAGGACTTATACCCCAAACCTCAACCCCTGGAGGCGTAGGACTTATACCCCAAACCTCAACCCCTGGAGGCGTAGGACTTATACCCCAAACCTCAACCCCTGGAGGCGTAGGACTTATACCCCAAACCTCAACCCCTGGAGGCGTAGGACTTATACCCCAAACCTCAACCCCTGGAGGCGTAGGACTTATACCCCAAACCTCAACCCCTGGAGGCGTAGGACTTATACCCCAAACCTCAACCCCTGGAGGCGTAGGACTTATACCCCAAACCTCAACCCCTGGAGGCGTAGGACTTATACCCCAAACCTCAACCCCTGGAGGCGTAGGACTTATACCCCAAACCTCAACCCCTGGAGGCGTAGGACTTATACCCCAAACCTCAACCCCTGGAGGCGTAGGACTTATACCCCAAACCTCAACCCCTGGAGGCGTAGGACTTATACCCCAAACCTCAACCCCTGGAGGCGTAGGACTTATACCCCAAACCTCAACCCCTGGAGGCGTAGGACTTATACCCCAAACCTCAACCCCTGGAGGCGTAGGACTTATACCCCAAACCTCAACCCCTGGAGGCGTAGGACTTATACCCCAAACCTCAACCCCTGGAGGCGTAGGACTTATACCCCAAACCTCAACCCCTGGAGGCGTAGGACTTATACCCCAAACCTCAACCCCTGGAGGCGTAGGACTTATACCCCAAACCTCAACCCCTGGAGGCGTAGGACTTATACCCCAAACCTCAACCCCTGGAGGCGTAGGACTTATACCCCAAACCTCAACCCCTGGAGGCGTAGGACTTATACCCCAAACCTCAACCCCTGGAGGCGTAGGACTTATACCCCAAACCTCAACCCCTGGAGGCGTAGGACTTATACCCCAAACCTCAACCCCTGGAGGCGTAGGACTTATACCCCAAACCTCAACCCCTGGAGGCGTAGGACTTATACCCCAAACCTCAACCCCTGGAGGCGTAGGACTTATACCCCAAACCTCAACCCCTGGAGGCGTAGGACTTATACCCCAAACCTCAACCCCTGGAGGCGTAGGACTTATACCCCAAACCTCAACCCCTGGAGGCGTAGGACTTATACCCCAAACCTCAACCCCTGGAGGCGTAGGACTTATACCCCAAACCTCAACCCCTGGAGGCGTAGGACTTATACCCCAAACCTCAACCCCTGGAGGCGTAGGACTTATACCCCAAACCTCAACCCCTGGAGGCGTAGGACTTATACCCCAAACCTCAACCCCTGGAGGCGTAGGACTTATACCCCAAACCTCAACCCCTGGAGGCGTAGGACTTATACCCCAAACCTCAACCCCTGGAGGCGTAGGACTTATACCCCAAACCTCAACCCCTGGAGGCGTAGGACTTATACCCCAAACCTCAACCCCTGGAGGCGTAGGACTTATACCCCAAACCTCAACCCCTGGAGGCGTAGGACTTATACCCCAAACCTCAACCCCTGGAGGCGTAGGACTTATACCCCAAACCTCAACCCCTGGAGGCGTAGGACTTATACCCCAAACCTCAACCCCTGGAGGCGTAGGACTTATACCCCAAACCTCAACCCCTGGAGGCGTAGGACTTATACCCCAAACCTCAACCCCTGGAGGCGTAGGACTTATACCCCAAACCTCAACCCCTGGAGGCGTAGGACTTATACCCCAAACCTCAACCCTGGAGGCGTAGGACTTATACCCCAAACCTCAACCCCTGGAGGCGTAGGACTTATACCCCAAACCTCAACCCCTGGAGGCGTAGGACTTATACCCCAAACCTCAACCCCTGGAGGCGTAGGACTTATACCCCAAACCTCAACCCCTGGAGGCGTAGGACTTATACCCCAAACCTCAACCCCTGGAGGCGTAGGACTTATACCCCAAACCTCAACCCCTGGAGGCGTAGGACTTATACCCCAAACCTCAACCCCTGGAGGCGTAGGACTTATACCCCAAACCTCAACCCCTGGAGGCGTAGGACTTATACCCCAAACCTCAACCCCTGGAGGCGTAGGACTTATACCCCAAACCTCAACCCCTGGAGGCGTAGGACTTATACCCCCAAACCTCAACCCCTGGAGGCGTAGGACTTATACCCCAAACCTCAACCCCTGGAGGCGTAGGACTTATACCCCAAACCTCAACCCCTGGA